>WNWK01027412.1:0-26321 GCA_009830355.1 Cherax destructor
AGTCTTCACTGCATAGTATTAGGACTAGTCACTGTTATTGTGGACTATGTATCATTATTTGGGTTTTGTTATTTGTTATTTGTGCACACTGTACATTTTATTTGCAGTATTCACTGCACAGCCTTACAACTAGAGCTAATGTTATTGTGAACTTGGTATTGCATTATTAGGGTTTATGTTATTTGTGGACTCTGTATCAAGCATAAGGGGGAAAGGGGACTGGAGTTCACTGATTGTAGATAAATGGTTAGGGGTATAGTTTTCTGATACATGCATAGCTTATCAAAGGAAATTGCTGTTGAGCAATTTGTACCATGTAATTATTGAACGTTTATGAACTGTAAAATGTATATTTATTTGTGCTCACTGTAAATTTGATTTGCAGTCGTCAATGAGTATTCACTGTATATCCTTAGGACTAGAGGCAATGTTATGGTGGACTGTATTTCATTATTTAGGTTTATGTATTGTGGACTCTGTATTTATTTATAAGGGGAAAGGGGACAAGAGTTCACTGGTGGTAGAGGTAAGGGTTTTAGGGTATAGTTTTCTGATATATTCACTGATTAATCAAAGAATATTGCTGTTGTACAATTTGTAACATGTATTTTGCATGTTTATGACTTATGAATGTATATTTATTGGAAACTAATAAAATGTAAAAAAAAAAAAAAACACTGAAAGTTAGAAGCCTACTAGAAGGAGCATTCTTAAGTTTCTTCGACAATTTAAACAAAATTTAAAATTTGTTACTAAACAGTTCTTGTCTTACAAAATGCGATATCTAATAGCATAGATATCTCCAGAGAATTCTAGAAGGTCGTAAATTTATAAATTATATATATATATATATATATATATATATATATATATATATATATATATATATATATATATATATATATATATATATATATATATATATATATATATATATATATATATATATATATATATATATATATATATATATATATATATATATATATATATATATATATATATATATATATATATATATATATATATATATATGCAAGACAACCACTATGAAAAAATAGAAGATTTCCAAGCGCTTTCGTGACTACTCACATTATCAAGGAACTATAAAAGGAAACATGACAAGAAGGCTTATAAAGAGGCAGATTACACCTCACAGTCACATCACACTAACAAAGACTACACCTCACAGTAGCGTAACATCTCACGACTCTGTGAAGAGGAACATAAGAAAGGACCTGAAATCTTCCCAATAATTAAGATTAGTCCAATTTATCATTAAATTCTTTCCAAATTTTATTAATTATAAATGAATCCAATTTATATAAACCAAAAGAAATATTCATATTATTTTCAAAACTGCTTTTAATGAAACATGATTCTATTATATTCCTCTCAACCATGGACTTGCTTGATACAACCTTCTCAGCATTTTGAAAATCAATTGGATGGTTAAAGTCTCTCACATGAATAAATAGAGCATTAGAATCTTGTCCAGTTCTAATGCTATATTTATGTTGTTTTAATCTTAGTTCAAGACTTTTACCAGTTTGACCATAATAAACTTTATCGCATATTTTACAGGGAATCTTATAGACACATCCGTCAGCATTTTGGGGGGAAATTTTTATCAAAAGTCTTTTTACTGTATCAAGATTTTTAAATACAACTTTGATATTAAAATTCTTAAGAAAAGAAGGCATATCAACCAAGTTTTCATGGTAAGGAGAACCAACATATTTTGGTTGGATTGTAAAAAGTATTTCTAGCTATTTTAAAAGATTTATCAATTATGTTTCTTGGGAATTTTAAATCATTAGCTATTTCATATTTGCATATATATATATATATATATATATATATATATATATATATATATATATATATATATATATATATATATATATATATATATATATATATATATATATATATATATATATATATATATATATATATATATATATATATATATGTCGTGCCGATTAGGTAAAACTGGTCAATTAGCAAGAACTCATCTAAAATTAAGTCCTTTCTAAAATTTTCTCTTATACGTTTAAAGATATATTTTTTTCATTTATGTTAATGTAAGAATTTACAATTTTGTACCAAGAGAAACTTTGAAAACCTACCTAACCTTATTACAACAAGCGCAATTTAATTTAGCCTAACCCAACTAAATATATTTTAGATACGTTAACATTAATTTAATAATAAACAAACACGATGAAATATATTTTTCGTTATGTTCAGAATGCTTTTGGCGACATTATTGCATACACAAATTTTCACTTGTCTTATATGGCAAGGTGAGCGTTGCTATTTAAGCCAAAATCGCAAGTTTTACCTAATCGGCACGACATATATATATATATATATATATATATATATATATATATATATATATATATATATATATATATATATATATATATATATATATGTGTATATATATATATATATATATATGTGTTATATATATATATATATATATATATATATATATATATATATATATATATATATATATATATATATATATATATATATATATATATATATATATATATATTATGTTGTATACATATATATACATATGTGTATACATATATATACATATGTGTATACATATATATATATATATATATATATATATATATATATATATATATATATATATATATATATATATATATATATATATATATATATATATATATATATATATATATATATATATATATATATATATATATATATATATATATATATATATATATTTATATATATATAATTTCGTGCCGAATAAGTAAAACTTGCGATTTTGGCTTAAATATCAACACTCTTCTTGCCGAATAAGGCAAGCGAAAATTAGTGTATGCAATAATTTCTCCAAAATCATTCTGAACCTAACGACAAAAATATATTTCATTATGTTTATAATTAAATTATTGTATACTTATCTAAAATATATTTAGTTCAATTAGGCTAAATTAAATTGCATTTGTTGTAATATCACAAACAAGCGATACAATATGCAAAACAACCACGGGGGGAGTTGAATAATAGCTCTAGGGCTTTCGTGTTGCAATCAACACATCAGGAGCTTGCAATGTTGCATCAAAGAAAAGGTCCAAGCATATACGATCACAGGGAAATGCGTTCCCTGTGATCTTAATAATAATAATAACAATAACAATAATAATAATAATAATAATAATAATAATAATATTAATATTTTTTTTATTTTTTTAATTAACACATCGGCCGATTCCCACCAAGGCAGGGTGGCCCGAAAAAGAAAAACTTTCATCATCATTCACTCCATCACTGTCTTGCCAGAAGGGTGCTTTACACTACAGTTATAAAACTGCAACATTTATGTTTGTTTACATAATAATAATAATATTAATAATAATAATAATAATAATAATAATAATAACGGCGTCTTTTTTTGGAAGACACTACAAAAATCTGTACTTTTATGGTATCATTCTTTATATCGAATCTTGGTTTCAAAATAATCCATCAGGACTAAAAATTTAGAGTCAATCGGAAGAGTCATTCTTCCAACTATTCCAAGTTTTATATACTAATTTAGTCTATTGACAAACTCGCCCTCACACAAACTAAATTTAATGACACTAAGAAACTTTAACTCTTAAATATTTAATCGGGAGACTGCGCTCTCCCGTCTCAGCATCGGCTATACTCGCCTTACCCATGGGTATCATGGGTATCATGGGTATCATGGGTATCATGGGTATCTCATGGAACGAGACCCTATTCCTCTCTGTGAGCTTTGTCTGGTCCCTCTTTCGGTTCTTCACTTTCTTGTAGATTGCCGGGTTTACCAGCGAGCTGGCAGGGTTTACCAGCGAGCTGGCAGGGTTTACCAGCGAGCTGACAGGGTTTACCAGCGAGCTGGCAGGGTTTACCAGCGAGCTGGCAGGGTTTACCAGCGAGCTGGCAGGGTTTACCAGCGAGCTGGCAGGGTTTACCAGCGAGCTGGCAGGGTTTACCAGCGAGCTGGCAGGGTTTACCTCCACCGCCGCCTACAGCGCTGTATGACCCTTGTCGGTTTACCGCTCTCTTTGATTATAATAATAATAATCTAAAATATTAAAGCCTTTCAGAGAAGGTATACTAAAATATATTTAAGGTGATTTAACGGGAATCAAACTACATTATTCCCAGACTAAATTGACAGATGTGAACCTCCACACCTGAATGGCACTCTCCACTGGCACTGAGTCATGTGGCTGTGCTCAGACGTTTGAAACTACGCCACTCGGTGTTCTGAAATTTATCCGAGCCATTCCAGGTTGTTGGGAGTCCCAATTATTCATAGTTTCTTACACTAGTTATTGTACAATTGAGTAGAAAATTTCGCCGATCGGATTAGGCATTGTCGTGCTATGAGCGAAATAATAATAATAATAATAATAATAATAATAATAATAATAATAATAATAATAATAATAATAATAATAATAATAATAATAATAATAATAATAATAATAATAATAATGCTTAAAAATAAAAAAATAAAATAATAATAATAAACGAATACAATAACATCAATAACAACAATAACAACAACAATAACAGTAACAACAATATTAACAAAAATAACGGCAGCAACAACAGAAATAAAAGCAATACCAACAATAATAACTAATAACCATACAACACCAGCAACAACAACAATAGCAACAATAACAATGCCAAGAAGAATAACACCAAAGATAACAGCAATAACATTACAACAATAGCAACGACAATAACAACTATAACAAAAAATATAACAATAATAATAATAATAATAATAATAATAATAATAATAATAATAATAATAATAATAATAATAATAATAATAATAATAATAATAATAATAATAATAATAAATAATATAAAGTGGCATAAGCGAGGCACTGACCCCCGTCTATCATAAAATATTATATATTCTGAACGATGCTTGAAAATTATGGTGCAGACGAGGAGAGAAATTTACTTGAACTAATATAACAGTTATCACGACCAAGGTAACAGTTATCATCACCAAGGTAACAGTTATCATGACCAGGGGAACAGTTACCATAACCAGGGGAACAGTTATCATGACCAGGGAAATAGTTACCATAACCAGGGAAATAGTTATCATGACCAGGGAACAGTTATCATGACCAAGCGAACAGCTATCATGACCATGGGAACAATTATCATGACCAGGAAAAGTTATCATGACAAGGAAATAGTTATCATGAACAAAGGAACAGTTATCATAACCAGGAGATCAGTTTATATAACCAGGGAAACAGTTATCATAACCAGGGAACAGTTATCAAAACCAGGGGAATCGTTATCAAAACCAGGGGAACAGTTATCATGAGCAGGGTAGCAGTTATCATGAACTGTGGAAGTTATCATTACCAGGGAACAGTTATCATGACCAGGGAACAGTTATCATGACCAAGGAAATAGTTATCATGAACGAAGGACAATTCATCATGGCCTGGGAACAGTTCAGATAACCAGGGAACAGTTATCATGACCACGATAACAGTTACCATAACCAGGAAACAGTTATCAAAACCAGGGAACAGTTATCATGACCAGGGGAACAGTTATCATAACAAAGGAACAGTTATCATGACGAGGGAAATAGTTATCATGACTAGAGGAACAGTTATTATGACCAGGGAAATACTTATCATGACCAAGGAATGAGTTATCATGACAAGGAAACAGTTATCATGACCAGAGTAATAGTTATCATGATTTGGGAACAGTTATCATCACTAGGTGGAAAAATTTTCATGACCAGGGAAACAGTTATCATGACCAGGGAAACAGTTATCATAACAAAGGAACAGTTATCATAACCAGGGGAACAGTTATTATGACCAGGGTAACAGTTATCATGATATAAGGAACAGTTATCATGACGAAAGGAACAGTTATCATCCCCAGGGAACACTTATAATGATCAGGAAATAGTTATGATGACCAAAAGAACAGTTATCATCAGCAGGGGAACAGTTAGCATAACCAATGGAACAGTTATCATGACCAGGATAACAGTTACCATAACAAAGGGAACAATTATCAAAACCAGGGGAAGAATCAACCTGTCCAAGTTAAAAGTTTTCTTTACCATGGTAACAGTTATCATGACCATGGGCAACAGTTATCATAACAAGAGGAACAGTTATCATGACCAGGCTAACATGTTTCGTTACCAGGGTAACAGTTATCATAACAAGGAGAACAGTTATCATGACCAGGGTAACAGTTATCATAACAAAAGGAACAATTGTCGTGACCAGGGTAACAGTTGTCATAACCAGTGGAACAGTTACCATTACCAGATGAACAGTTATCATGAAAAGGGTAACAGTTATCATGACCAGGGAAGAGTCATTATTACGAGAGGAACAGTTATCAAGACTAGTGTAACAGTTATCATAACCAGGGGAACAGTTATCATTACCATGGGAAGAGTTATCATGACCCAGGTAACAGTTATCATTACCAGTGGAAGAGTTATGACCAGGGGAACAGTTATGATAAACAGGACAACAGTTATCATAACCAGGGTAACAGTTTTCGTTACCAGGGTAACAGTTATCATAACCAGGTGAACAATTATCATTATCAGATGAACAGTTATCATGACCAGGTTATCAGTTATGATTAGCAGGGATACAGTTACCATGACCAGGGAAACAGTTATTATAACGAAGGGAACAGTTATCCTTACCATGGTAACAATTATCATAACCAGGGGAATAGTTATCATGACCAGTATAACAAATTTCTATACCAGGGTAACAGTTATCATAACCAGGGGAACAGTTACGATTTCCATGGTAACAGTTATCATGACCAGGGGAACAGTTATCATGACAAGAGGAACAGTTATCATCTCCAGGGTAACAGTTACCATAACCAGGGGAACAGTTATCATGACCAGGAGAACAGTTGTCATTACCAGGGTAAGAGTTATCATTACCAGGAGAACAGTTGTCATTACCAGGGTAACAGTTATCATGACAAGTGTAACAGTTATTATTTCCAGGGTAACATTTATCATAACCACGGTAACATTTATCATTACCAGGGGAACAGTTATCATGAGCAGGGGAACAGATATCATGACCTTACCTGGAGTTTACCTGGAGAGGGTTTCGAGGGTCAAGGCCTCCGCGGCTCAGCTGAGACCAGGCCTCGTGTTGGATCAGGTTCTGATCAACCAGGCTGTTACAATTATCATTACCAGGGAACAGTTATCATGATCAAGGGAGCAGTTATCATAACCAGGGAAACTGTTATCATGACCAGGGTAACAGTCATCATGACCAGGGTAACAGTTATCTTGATCAGGGGAACAGTTATCATGACCAGGGCAACAGTTATCATGATCAAGGGAGCAGTTATCATAACCAGGAAACTGTTATCATGACCAGGAAACTGTTATCATGACCAGGTTAACAGTCATCATGACCAGGGTAACAGTTATCATGATCAGGGAACAGTTATCATGATCAGGGGAACAGTTATCATGACCAGGGGAACAGTTATCATAACTCGGGATAGAGTTATATTATCGAGCAATTACTTGCAACTCTCCCTTATCAATGAGTTACAATAAAATAATAAGGTAACTGACGTGGTGTGGTTACCTTATCAGTGTATGTCAGGCTACACTGGGGGGATTATACGGTGTGGTTATCGTATGGGGATAAATACTATGTGGAAAGATAACTGGTGTAGTTTGTGTTACTCACATGATAACCCACGTTGTTGATCTGTTTGCAATAATAATAATAATAATATATTAAATAGTAATAACGTGTGTTTCTATACGTTCGACAGCGGCACCCGAGGCTTCCATCATCGGGGCTCCAGACGTGCACGTGGATGAAGGCTCCACTATCAACCTGACCTGTGTGGTTGCTCACACTCCTCAACCACCCAAATTTATCTTCTGGTATCATAACGGCAAGGTAACTTCTCCTCTCCTCTTCTTTCTTCTGTTTCCTGTTTTCTTTGTTTCTCCTATTTTCAGCTGTTTATCTTTCGCTTTTTTATTCTTTTATTCTTCATCCGTTTTTTATTTTTTATTTTTTTATCCCGGATTTTGCTCAATCATATATTTTTTTTATTTGAATGTTTTGTTTGAAGATATATTGTTAGAAAAAATTGTTAGACAAAATTGCTCGACATTGTTAGACAACATTTGGCTCCATTCTGGTCAATTGTCAAGTCTCGACTGGCCCCAGTCCAAGTAGGACCAAAACCTGACTAATGATCTATTTTCTATTTGTATAAACAGTGAACTGTCAGAGTGACGGTGCTGTGATTCTTCTGTATTTATGTGAAACTTCAATCCTGATTTTCTTATATTCTCGGCTCACTGTACGAGGAAGTTCTCAGCTGGAATATAATTTTTAGAGGATAAAACAATGTACTTTTGTTGAAGCAAGAACATTGTTCTTCCCTGGACAAGATGGATGGTAAACTTCTTAAAGATGTTCTTCCCTGGACAAGATGGGTGGTAAACTTCCTAAAGATGTTCTTCCCTGGACAAGATGGGTGGTAAACTTCTTAAAGATGTTCTTCCCTGGACAAGATGGGTGGTAAACTTCTTAAAGATGTTCTTCCCTGGACAAGATGGATGGTAAACTTCTTAAAGATGTTCTTCCCTGGACAAGATGGGTGGTAAACTTCTTAAAGATGTTCTTCCTGGACAAGATGGGTGGTAAACTTCTTAAAGATGTTCTTCCCTGGACAAGATGGATGGTAAACTTCTTAAAGATGTTCTTCCCTGGACAAGATGGGTGGTAAACTTCTTAAAGATGTTCTTCCCTGGACAAGATGGGTGGTAAACTTCTTAAAGATGTTCTTCCCTGGACAAGATGGGTGGTAAACTTCTTAAAGATGTTCTTCCCTGGACAAGATGGATGGTAAACTTCTTAAAGATGTTCTTCCCTGGACAAGATGGGTGGTAAACTTCTTAAAGATGTTCTTCCCTGGACAAGATGGATGGTAAACTTCTTAAAGATGTTTAGGAAGTGTTTACCTGTGAATGTTTTAAAGAATATTTCCTTTGATCTAAATATGAACATAGTCCGCTTCAGATAAAAGTATTTCCTTCAAACATCTTCAATATGTTAAATAATATTTCAGGTTTGTTTGGGATAGTGGTATATTAAATGTTTATTTTTTTTTACTTAGTACATTTGTGGTGAGAAGTGCGACAGTTGGTCATTATTATTTATAATAAGTTTCGTTTACACAGTTGGCTTCTTCACTCATATATAGAGGATGACGTAAAAGCAGTGGAGGTAAAGATGTGATCAGTCCACCAACCTTGAAGAAGAAGTTTTGAGGAGGTCAGTCCCCTCAGCCTGGAGATATGTTCACCTCCATGCTCTTCAACAATTTAAAGCTGAAGCAAGAGAATAGAGAGTTTTATACTGTTAGAGGTGAGGCGTCGAAATTCTGGATGAAGTAGCAGACTTTATAGAAAGTCTACTGGCCTAACTTAAGGAACGCTGCAGTAAACCTACTGGCTTCACTGAAGGAACACTGCAGTGGGGTGTAACGACTTCGGATTATAGACTAACCAGGGGAGATATAATAACAACATACAAATTACTCACACACACACACACACACACACACACACACACACAGTGTATATCCATATCCATCCCTCTCGCCCCCTTCCCCGAATACCCCGCACTACCACCCCTCCTCTCTATCCCTCTCCTCTCTCCCTCCTTCTGACACTCTCACACCCATAAGGGCACATCGTGGGACTATAGACGGTCCTGGGAGAAGGATGTCAACAAGGGGAACGATGGTTGCTCCGGGGAGGCCACAGTGGGAGGAGGAATTAAATAAAAGGGAGAAGGAATATGAGAGGAAGATATTGATGATCAGTGAGAGAATGGAGAGGAGGATAGCTGAGGAGAGCAGAAAATGGGAAATGCAAGCCAAAAATGCAGAAGCCAAGATCCAGATCTTAGAAGTGAAGCTGCAGAGACTGACGCAGAGTAGTGACGAAAGTACCTGTCCAGAAACGGAGGTTGGAGTGCATGAAGCAGACACAGTCAAAGGGAATGCGGACAAAAAAGAACTCTTGTATGCACAGGCACTATCAGACAAACGTGGGGCCCAAAGCAAGAGGAGTAGGATACCAACACCAGTCAAAGGGAATGAGGAGAAAAAAGAAGAACTCTTGTATGCACAGTCATTGTTAGACACACGTGGGGCCCGAAGCAAGTTGAGCAGGATACTAGCACCACATGAAAGGGATATGGAAAAGAAGCCATTGACAAGAAGGGCAACACAGAAGCAACGCATGAGGGCGCAGTAACAACACATGCGAGGGTAGATAAAACAGCAGACACACTAAACGCAGAGACCCCAACAATACACAGCAGTGGACAGGGGCAAAGGAGTAGGCTGGCCACGCAGAGGAACACAGGGGCTACAACCATGACAGAACCGGAAGACGCTAATGCATCTCTGACGATGCAAAGGGAGACACTGTGGGAGGAGGAAAGGGAGAGGTCGATATTTATCTACGGCCTTAAGGAAGTAGAAGGGGTCACTCATGACAGAAGGAAACTGGAGGATAAAGAAGGGATTAAAGGCATCATGCTAGCAACAGGGAGACACGTCCCAGGTGACAAATTTTTGGAGAATTGATTGGTACACAAGGGAAGAAATCGGCCCCTCAAAGTAATCTTCAATGCAGAATCAGTCTGTACCATGATCCTGCAGGAGAAAGCACGGCTGAGGGCGACTCAGGAGTACCAGGATGTATACCTAGATCGGGACAGAACGCAGGAAGAAAGAGAGGCCCAGAAGGAGTGGATAAGAAAGAGAAGAGAGGGGAGAGAGGAAGACAGCGAGGTACGGAGGGCAGACCCAAGCAGAAGGACAAACACACCCACCGGAAGCACTCACGGAGGGCCCCAACTCAAAGCAACCCAAAGGCAACCATATATTTTAACACCACACACACACATCATTTCCCTGTCCCCACCCAGCATCCCAAAACCCACCATCACAACTACCCCAAACCATCAAAACCCCACCCCACCAACTCACACTCCAACAATACAACCCCACCACCCATGCAGCAACCCCTACCCACCAAGATCCCCCAAAGGCCACAGTATTGGAAACGAGGCTGAAGGTTTGGTACACAAATGCAGATGGAATCACGAATAAGTATGTGAAGGGACTGGAACGAAAGAATAAGTGAAACGTCCCCAGACATCATAGCCGTCACAGAAAACTAAACTAAATGAGGCAATAACAGACACAATCTTCCCACAGGATATCAGATCCTGAGGAAAGATAGAAGAGGCAGGGAGGGAAGGGGTGCCACCAACCATGGAACCATTGGAGATTCAAGGAAATGGAAGGATTGGAAAGTGTGTGGAGAAGACTTCCCATAGTAGGTACCATCCAGTCTGTGGAGCACAGATAGTGTTACATTGGTCACATAGCCTACAGTTGCAGGAAGTGGAGAGATAACAATGAACAACAGAGCAAGGATGGCTCACTTTAGCAGAAGACTGGCAGAAAGCACCAGGCAGGCGAGGTTCTGCCTGCTGTCTGTGTGCTTTCCACTGTTTCTGGGCTCGCTGATTTAGTTTTGTAAAAAAAAAAATATGCTTCTCCTTATATTTATGGCCTCTTGTTGTTTGGTGAGTGGATTATATATCGCTGCCACTAATACCTGGAATATTCCTGGAGAGAGGTTTTGGTCAACGCCCCCAAGGCTGAGATCTAACCAGCTCCCGTGGTGGATCAGATTGATCATCCAGGCTGTTACTGCTAGCCATACATAAACAGCATAAGAACCACAGCCCGGCTGATCAGGTACTGACTTAAGGTGCCCTGTCCAATTCCTTCTTCAAGACAACAAGGGTCTGTTGGTAATCTCCTCCTTTCTCTCTCTCTCTGTCTGTCAAGTCTGTCTGTCTGCTCTCTGCTATCTCTCTGTCTCTCCCTCTGTCTTTCTCTCTCCCCCTCCCTCCTCCTCGCCTCCACCTCGCCTCTCCACCTCCTCCCCCTCCCTCCCTCCCTCCCCTCCCTCCCCCTCCCTCCCCCTCCCCCTCCCTCCCCCTCCACCCTCCCTCCCCCTCCCTCCCTCCTCCTCCTCCCTCCACTCCCTCCATCCCCCTCCCTCCCTCTCTTCCTCCTGCCCTGTCTCCCTCCCTCTTCCTATCTCCCTCCCTCTCTCCTCCCTCCCTCTCTCCCTCTCTCCCTCCCTCTCTCCCTCCCTCTCCCTCCCTCTCTCCCTCCCTCTCTCCCTCCCTCTCTCCCTCCCTCCTCCCCTCTCCCTCCCTCTCTCTCCTCCTCTCTCCCTCCCTCTCTCTCTCTCCCTCTCTCTCTCTCCCTCTCTCTCCCTCTCTCCCTCCCTCCCTCTCCCTCCCTCCCTCTCCTCCTCCCTCCCTCCCCTCCCCTCCCTGCCCTCCTCTCTCCCCCTCCCTCTCTCTCCCTCCCTCTCTCCTCTCTCTCTCTCTCTCCTCTCTCATTACAGTGCCTGCTCACACCAGTCCTGAAATAGCAGACTTAGGAAAATGAGATAGTTATGAGAACTTTCAAAGTAAGAGATGCAATGCCAATGATGATCCTCTTTAACCCTTTCAGGGTCTGTGCCATAGTACTATGGCTTTGCGGCCAAGGGTCCATGCTGTAGTACTACATAATGAGCTCCAGCCCACTCAGATAAGCTGTGAGAGCAGTGAATTTGGGACTAAATATGATAGAATGGGTCAATGCAGTAGTGTGCACCATATAAATAAATCTTGCAACACACAGTGCATAATGAAAAAAATAACTACAACCGTGTTTTGTTTATTAACTTAACTTTGCAGTGTATTTTCATATGGTTTTTACAGTGCAAGCCACAGAAGATGATTTGAGGACTTAAAATAGCTTGAAATTGGAAGAAATAGTAGCGGAAATGTTCGGATTTTTGTCAGTGTTCAAGAGTAAACAAATCACGTCACCTGGTGGGTCTAATATGTGTCCACAAATGTGCATAACAATAAATCTTCTATTTTTGTGTGAATAAAAAATCAAAATGGAATGCATATGTAAAGCCAGGAACGTAAATAATGATTAGAGAAAATGTTATTTTAGGGCCAGGAATGCCTGCATGGATTTTATTCTGGACATATTTTGAAATTTGTGTCAAATTGGCCAAATTATAATTTCTGATCACTTTATTGTGTAGTTGAAATACTCAGTTGATAAAATAGAAGGCATACTAGCAAAATAACTAAGAATGTGGTCAATTGGAGCAATGTAATTGGCCTAAAATAGAGGTCAAAATTAAGGCAGAATCGCTGATACGGAAATATCACTAGGCAATAGAAGTCGTAATCAATAATTTTGTAAATTTTCCATCAAATTTCATAGTTTTTGTTTATTACTTTCAGAAAAAGATTCTCTACCATAAAATAACAATTTTTTTTAAATTATTGGACCCTGTGGACAAGTTTTCAGATCGGGGCCTGGACCCTGAAAGGGTTAAGCCACTTGTTCTCTTTAAGCTACGCAGGTGAAATTGCAGATCTAGAGAATGTAGAGAGAATCTTCACTTCATGTATTAGTTCAGTTAAGCACCTTACTGCAGCATTTGAAGTCCTTTGACCTGTACTCCCTGGAATGCTGGCAAGAAAGATACATCATAATCTACACCTGGAAAATCTTAGAGGACTGGTTCCAATCACAAATGTTCTCTTTTGAAGCAGAAGTGCCATGAAGTACACTAGAGAAAACCACAAATTCTTTAATATGCATATCTACACTTATCGGTTCTATATTTTATTATGTTCATCTTATATTCTAGTGTTTCTATCCTCCATTCATGATTTATTCCATACCTCTCCCTTTTGTAGCTCTTTTCTCAAGTTCCAACATACCAGCTCAGGTGTGCAGCTGTTTGTGGGAGTAGAGTGTGTGCACTTGTGCATACCTATGTATGCACTACAGGCTGTTACCAAGGAAATGTTAAGCAATACTTTCATATCTTTGCACCTCTGGCAGAAGACAGTAATGGTGTGAATGATGGTGAGTTTTCAATCTCTTGTGACATTGGTGACAAATATATGTTTATTTAAATTTCATATAAGTTAATAATAAAATTTTCTTACCATATTGTTTTAGAATGAACGTCCAGAATATGTGAAAGTTGAAGATGTAAGGTGAAGTTAGAGGAGTTGCTGGAAAGGGAATATCAGGAGATGAAGAGCAGAATGAAGAGGATGAGGAAGATGAGGAGGAAAGAGGAAGATGAGGGGATGTGGGTTTAGGCGAGAGGCTCTGTCCCATGGTGTACTCTCTGATGTTGATGCCTTTGAACAATCTAACTCTTCGTTGCCAAACTCTGATATATCGACCAGTGACCCATAAAAAACATTTTCCGTTTCTTTCTTATTCAAAGTACTCTGAGTGAATGCCAGGTAGTTAAATAAATATTTTCTTGAAACTTAAAAATTAAATGGATTAATGGGGAAAGAAAATAGATTTCTAAATTGCTAAATTTACATAGTCAGACTGTGCTGCTAATAAATATAATTTACATAGTCCGGTGCAAATACGCTAATACCATGCTAATTTCTTTATTCTAGACAGACTATTACAAGTGGTTTAGTGAAGATGGTATGGTTTATTATTGGTCCTGGTGGCTGTGGTGAGTAGTGTCAGACTATCATGGCTCAGGATGAAAATGGTGATAGAGAGCAAAAAAGCCCTTTGTGTGCCCTCTGTGTGGCCAGTCCTTTACAGACGTGATAATCTTGCAATCATATCAGGTAAAATCACCCTTCATGACCCATATTAAATTTAGCTATGTTGGTGTCTTGAGGTATCTGTTAAGTCATCTTTGTAATATTTATACTTTGGGTCCATTAAGGGTTTTTGTTTTTGTAGTACAGTGGTCCCTCGGTTTTCGTGCATCTCCAAACCTCGAGCAGTTTATGTAAGTGTATTTTGTAAGTGCTGTTGCAAGTGTGCAGGGTCTGAAATGAGGGCTAACCTCAATGACATTATTTCTTAAGAAATTAGCATTGACAGTGTGGCATGAGCAGCATTCTGGAATAGATTTACCGGCGCGAAAACCGAGGGACCACTGTGTTGCATGTTTTGGATTACTGGGGCTTTGTTTTGTGGTTATACTTTGGGCCCCATTAAGGTTTAGGACTTACTTTTTTCTTGATATAACCTTATCACTATAGTAGAATTCCATACCCTTAATAAATATGTTTTGTTCTTTACTTGGGTTTGCTATTTCTTTGCATATTTTCTGCAGGCTAGTGCAGTATATGGGTAGTGAGTTGAAAGAGAGATGGCATGGTTTTAAAAATGCAGTATTAGAATGTGGGGCAGAAGTTTGTGGCTATAGGAAAGTAGGTGCAGGAGGAAAGGAGTGATTGGTGGAATGATGAAGTAAAGGGTGTGATAAAAAGAAAAGAATTGGCTTTTTGAGAGGTTTACAAGCAGTATTATAAGAAGGGCAGAGTATATGGAGAGTAAAAAGAAAGGTGAAGAGAGTGGTGAAAGTGCAAAAGGAGAGCAAATGATAGAGTGGGAAGGTACTGTCAAGAAATTTTTACTGAGAATAAGAACAAATTTTGGAATGAGATAAACAGGTTAGAAAGCCTAGGAATCAAATGGAGTTTAGTAGTTAAAAATGATGGGAGTGTGCACATGCTGAGGCTGAGTAGTATTGGATGAATGGCAGGGAATATTTTGAGAAACTTTTAAATGTCGATGAAGACAGGAGGCCAGTGTTTCATTGCACAATGCCAGGGGCCAACATCTTTTAAGGTGAAGAAAGAAGGATGCGAGTATGGGGGAGGTGCGTGAGCTGCATTAGAATGAAAGGGGTAAAGCAGCTGGAACTGATGGGATTATGACAGAAATGTTAAAAGCAGGGGAGGGGGATATAGTGTTAAGTTGTTGGTATTTTTGTTTGTAAATGTATGAAAGAGGGAAGGTACCTAGGGATTGTGAGTGTGTGTATAGTTCCTTTATATAAAGGGAAGGTGGACAAAGATTGTAAAAATGGGAAAAGAGTTACTGAGTATCTTGGTAAAGTGTATATTGGGTTATTATTGAAAAAAGAAATGAAAGTACGACAGAAGGCAGTTGCAGGAGTAGAGGCAGAGGCTTTGGAGATGGGTGATGTTAAACATATATGAACTTATGTTTAGTAAAAGTGAGAAGTTTTCATTGCATTTATTGATTTAGAAAAGGCATATGATGATAGAGTGGATAGGGGAGCAGTGTGGCAGATGTTGCAAGTGTATGGAATAGGTAGTAAGTTACTAAATGCTGTAAGAGTTTTTATGAGGATAATTGAGGTTCAGGTTAGGGTATATGAGAGGAGATTCTTTAGCAAAACAGATCTGACAGTGTGCAATGTCCTGTGGTGGTTAAACATATTTATAGGTGAGTTATTAAAGAAGTAAATGCTAGGGTGTTGGGGAGAGGGGTGGGATTAAATTATGGGGAATCAAATGCAATGAGTTGACAGTTACTTTTTTGTTGATGAAACTGTGCTTTTGGAATTCTAAAGAAAAGTTGCAATGGTTAGTGGACGAGTTTGGAAGGGTGTGTAAGGTAGAAGTTGAAAGTGAACATAGATAAGAGTAGGTGATATATGAGGGTATCCAAGCGATTTAGATAAAGAAAATTTGGATATCACATTGTAAGGAGGGAGTATGGAAGAAGTGAATGTTTTCAGATATTTGGGAGTTGACTTGTCAGCAGATGGGTTTATGAAGGATGAGGTTAACCATGCAGAATTGATGAAGGAAAAAAAATTAGGTAGTGCATTGAGGTATCTGGAGACAAAAGAAGGAATGTACGACCGAGTATAGTGGTACAGTGCTCTATGGGCGTGAAGCACGGAGTTGTAAATGCTCTGCTGAGGAGGCGGAGGCAGTGGAGATGTCCTGTCCTAATGGCAATGTGTGGTGTAAATATTAGCAGAGAATTCGTAGTGTAGAGTAGGAAGGGTGTGGAGTTACTAAAAGTAGTAATTAGAGAGCTGTTGAGGGTGGTTTAGTCATTTAGAGAGAATGGAACAAAGTAAGATGACTTGGAGAGCATATAAATCTGAGGGAAGGAAGAGGCGAGGTAGGGTGCGTCCCAAAAGGTTGGAGGAGGGTAAAGGAGGGGTTTTGTTGGCAAGGGCTTGGACTTTCGAAACAGCGTGCGTGAGCATGTTAGATAGAAGTGAATGGAGACGAATGGTTTTGGGATCTGATGAGCTGTTGGGGTGTGAGCAGGATAATATTTTGTGAAGGATTCAGGAAACTGGTTAGCTGGACTTTAGTCCTGGGAAATGGGAAGTACAGTGCCTGCACTTTAAAAGGAGGGTTTGGGATAGTGACAGTTGGAGGACTATTCTAAACTGTAGTATCTGCGCCTCTGCAGACAGTGATTATGTATGAGTGAGGTGAAAGTGTTGAATGATGATGAAAGTATTTTCTTTTTGGGGATTTTCTTTCTTTTTGGGTCACCCTGCCAAGGTGGGACACGTGACTTGTTGAAAAAAACAAAAATTAATTAAGTACATGACGGCCAAAAAATATGACAGGGCAGATAGAAAGAATTTTAAAATTAGTAATAGCAATGGTGACACTATTCAAAACATAGGGCTTTCTCATTAAGAATATTGTTCAGTGTTGATGGCCATGTTCAAGGCAGGAAAGAGATTTAGCAGCAGATTTACCAATAAGCAGACTAAGTGGTCCCTTAGGACTCCAACTGTTGAGGACGTAAAGTTATCTACTTGTCTTCTACCCTTTGTAGTCACAGCAGCAGTCATTTGGTATTGTCAAAAGTAAGATGCTTAATTTTCAGTAATACAATGGATAAAATGCTTTCATAGTTCAGATGATAATTTGCTTAGGTCATTTTCAGCTGAATACAGTAGTGTCCCTAAATGTTCTACTTTGGGCCCTGGGCCTCTAAATTCACTACTGAAGATATCAGAGCTGGAAGAGATGCAGAAGGGTGAAGATGCCTGTTAACATATACATACATGGAAGATATTAGAGGGCCTTGTTACAAATCTGTATGCAACCATAGCAACATATCAAGTGAAAGATTTTGGATGTGTAAATGAAACCCAGTGAAAGCAGGAGCTCCATGGGCAAAATAAAGGAACATTGTATCAACATCCATGGTCCAAGGCTATTCATACCAGCTATCAACAGATATCAGCCAAATTTTAGAACAAGTGTAAAGTTTTCAAGAGGAAACTAGATCACTTCCTTTGCAAATTGCCATATCAACCAAGCTGTGATTGATGTATGGGCCAGTTGGTGACCAACCTTAAGAGCCTAAGTTAACTGGGCAAGCTACAGAAAGCCTGGCTGCATACTAGGCTGTGAGGGTAGAAAATTTTGAAACTAGTAACAAATGTATCAGCAAGTGCCCAATAAACCATTGGTGAGTTGAAGAGAATTGGTTAGGTTATGTAAGGTTTGTCAGGAAACAAGACAAGTGTTTTCCCTGACGTGAGTCAAATCAGATGATGAACCGCCATTGGAGTTTTTGGTCATCTGACCGAGGCCTTCTGCTGGCTTACCAGTCCACCCCTTTAAAAATTATGGTCATAATTATAACCATTAAAGATGTGGTAAGTGTTATGTGGAAGTCATTTGGTTGGTTTAACTAAGAAGCTGGTGTCATCACAACTTGCCAGGTCTAATGCTGGATTCTTATTGAGTAATTAATCTTTCTTAAGATTAATTATAAAGTATGTACTTCATTTCAAGGACCAAAGCTTGCAGTGTAATTTTATGTGATCTATTGTACCTTCTCTTAAAAACTATGTATGGAGCCTTCCTCACTACTCGCTCCACCAAGATCATTCCACTTTCCGACCACTCTGAGACTGAAGAAATACATTGGTACCCGGTTTCTGCCTCTATATCTAACAATTATGTAAGTGTATTATTGTAAGTGCTTTTATAAGTGTATTTTGGGGGTCTGAAACAGACCAATCTAATTTACATTAATCCTTATAGAATTTCGGTGATTCAGTAATGGCACTTGAACAGCATTCTCAAACGAAAAATATCGTAACTCGAAAGTACCACTGTATATATATTACAAATTTACAAATTTGATCAATTAATCTGAATTCATGGACTCTGCCGGATTCAGAAAATAATATTTACAGGGAAGAGTTCAAACAGAAAGATAAACTACGAAGCACACAGTTATGCTGTTGCTTCGGAAGAACAGACACACAAAAATCTTACTAGATATGAAATAAATAACAAATACACAGTCAATAATTCCAGTTCACAAACTGGATTTTTCTACCATTTTCTATCTTAAGCTGCTCCAAGGCTTATGATCACTTTCCTAATGAGAGTGAACTGGCTTCGGTGGAGTTGATTAACTTATACGTAATCGCACTTTCCTGAAGGAATGATAAACTCGGTGGAGTGGATGGATCTCTCCCGGCTGAAATAGTTAACTCTATAACATAAAATATAAGCAAGGAGAACTTCCCTTACATAGTTAATAATTGCTCGACACACGACTCTTGCACTACAAGGATTTACTATCATTGGGAAAGATCACTATCTGGAACACAAGGGACAACAACTGGCACTCGTGAATACCTTCAGCAACAGAAACGGCTTTCTGCAATTGCTTTGCATCAACGGAGATGGAATAACTCATTTCAAGTAGTCTTTCTTCAACAAAGCGTCCCTGGAAAGGAAGTACTGCTGAACTAGTATTATGCAAAGGATAGGGTCAGCACTCCAAGGCTGTCCGGGATACCTCTGGCACCTAGGCATCTGAACGCTATCTTGCATGCAAGATGTGTAGGGGCTGAATTCCAGACAGGAGTGACAGTATTACCTAGTGCCTGACCGCTCGGCAACATTAACAAATAAAACACATATCTACAAGAACTAATCTGAACTTCTGCATTCCGCATCACACTGGCAAATCTCACAGTACAAGCTGGGAGAACAAACACATTGCTCAAGGCTAGAGACTGCTTTCAGTCATTAAGGGACTATGAGGACTGTTTACTGACTCAATATCATTATGACTCTGAATAACCCAGCACAGTGTTATCGCCGTTTCGCAGAGACATGACTTCGAGCAAATGAAGCAGAATTTAAATGAAAAGCAAGTGCGCAAGTATACAGCGCATGTAAACCTTTGGTATGAATTATTTAACAATACTGCATAAGTAACGAGGATAATTTTACAATAACACTAAAAAGAAAAGAGAACTCACTGGAAATTGACTTGGCAAGAAAATTCAACACATTAAAAAATGAAAAACAAAAAAAGCTTTCACTTGAGTAACGCAAGGTGAGTTTTCTTTATTTTTTTAAATACCCAACAGAATTCAACGCTTTTAAAAAATTCATCCCAATTAATCAATTAATTAATAAAATTCAGTAGTTTATAGCAAGAGCAACAATCTGATGAAACAAATCACTAAAGGAGAAGGGACAAAAAAATTTGGGAATTATTC
Source organism: Cherax destructor (assembly GCA_009830355.1). NCBI lineage: Eukaryota > Metazoa > Arthropoda > Malacostraca > Decapoda > Parastacidae > Cherax > Cherax destructor. Next base: position 20,564 of record WNWK01027412.1, read on the forward strand.
CCCTAGCAACAAATTAAGTACCACTGCTTGAATCACTGAAAAGTTCAAAAAATATTACTTATTACTTTTAAAAAGAATTAAAGTTATTGAACATTTAAGTAAACCAATAAAAATTTGTAAAAGCAAAATTGAATACTGTAAAAGTATTCAATTGTTATAAAAAATCAGTTTCAGGAATGATCAGTATTTAAAAATTAAAAGGGGAAAATTATTTACACAAAAACAAAGATATCAGAAATGAATTAGTTTGAACACTCTTACTCTTAATTGCAAGAAAAGAAAAGGTTAATGAAACATTATAAAACAATTCACTAGAACTGTTTGTAATCAACTTAAGTGAATTTGTTCAAACAACATGAAAAAAATGAAATTATTGACAAAAAAAAAATTAAGAACAGACTTTAAAAAGGAAAATTCCTTACAAAAACTGAATACAACTATAATAATAAAAATAAAAATAATAATAATAATAATAATAATAATAATAATATTTATTTAGACATGGTACAATAATACAAAAGTAGACATGATACATAGGTATGAATGAGATTACATCCCAAAAAAGCCCTAATATGCTGTGCATTGCGGGCATTCTTAGATATTAAAGTGATATGGTAAAATATGTTGATAATTTAAAAGTAATATACGTAATTGTGTATCTAAGTTATAAAGTTTTTAATATAAGTTTAACATAATTTATTAATTGTAGCAATGCAACTATTAGTGAGATAACAATTTAAAAAATTAATTCATTGCAGTTACAGTTTCTGGTATTATAATGTAAATTTAAAACAGTTAACTTATTATCTTTTTATTCATAAGTTTTACATTAAAATGATTAATCAGGTTTTTTTCATTTTTAATGATTATTCTACTTTAAGGGAAAACTTTGATATTGAGCATTTAAATTTTTGGGGGAGAAGTCATGCTCTTTGTTGACTTTTGTAATTACTTATTAGGCAAATTAATATCTTCAGTAAATTATATCACTAGTTTTGCAAAATTAAGGCACATTAGCACTGTATAAAAAATAACAAGTACACAAACAATATTGGGTGCAATGGAAAATTCACTGACTAACCCAAGAATTAGCAGGGGAAATTCTGGAAAAGGTAAAATTCTTGGGAAGAAAAATAAATTTTTAACGTTACTGGACAAAAAAATAAAATTACAATTAAACATTTACAAACAAAGGGTAAATGATTAAAATTTTAACTCTGGGATAGAACACCGGTGGAACACAAAATTTAAAAACACAGACAATGCTGAGACACAAGTCTTAAATTCTTTTAAAAAAATACTAGGCAGAATGTTGGAACACAACATTAATAACAAAAACTTTTTTCCCGCATACTTGGTAACACAACACAATTCCGAAAATATGACACAATAATTAATCCCGAGACGATACTAGTGAAATCGAAAAACTAATTCAATGAGATTATTATAATACTGGCAAGGTTAAAAACACTCCCAGGATAACACAAGGTCTATGGCAAAATTGTCTCAAACACAAATTTTTAAATTATCTAAAAAAAAAAACAACAACACAGTAATTGTCTTTGCTTTGAGACGTTGACTGACGTTGGTAGGGTGGTTGGAGATTGCTGTTTTTTGGCTGGCGTCGGCTGCTCTCACACTCGTGGAAATCTTGGAAATTTGTGCATAACGATGAACTACGAATCTGGGCTTTATATCGGTGGCACAACAACTACGAAGAAAACCCCAGGCGCTCGGCCCGGTCAGCCAATAAACTGCTTCAGGACCCAGTTATAGGGTGAAATTATCCACCGTTCTTTGTGTGGGTGGTGAACTGAGTCGTGGGTGATGGCGGGGTGGCTGGGTGGGCCCCCGCGGCTGTCGCACCTTGGCTTAAGTTATGAAAACCGTGGTAAGCCGGGGGGGCAAATTTAACCAAATACAGGGGGTGCTATTATCACTCCCGAACAGCGATACACTGGGTACAAAAGGGCGATATGGTGCGTGCACTCACGTCACTTCTCAGCTGGGTTGGCTTGGCTTGCTGAGTTACTAGGAGCCTTCACACAGGTTGACTGGCTTGGAATCTTGTAACAATTAGCTCAGCAGGGTAGAAGCAACTTAAGCCTAGGCTGCGTAGCTGGTGGGTGGCTTGGGCTGGGTACTCTCCCTCACAACTGGGTTATCTCTCGTCAAATTTGCAAAACCCGGGTCTACCCTCGTGAGCTTTGGCAAATAAGAGATAAACATAGCTAGCTAGGAGATATTGTGACAGGCTGACTCCACTGCTTGGGTGTTGATAGCTAGTAGCGTGGTCTGGAGGCACACAGGCTGTCTGCTGGCTTGTTGAATTCTATCTCTGTAACACATGAAACTCGATAGAAATTACGGGCCCTCCGCTGGCACCACATCTTGTGGGGTTTGAGAGATATAGGTTGTCAGACTTTACTGTAAGATGATTGCAGGTATGTTCACGGGTGTGAGGAGGTGCCAGCAGTCTGTCAGCTTTATGTCGGCCTAGGAGTGAGGCGAGGCCTCTGGCAATGGCCAGCCACATGAAGGCGGGAGCTCTGACGTTCACAGTAACAAGGAGCATACATGTAACGTCTGGGTGCATGCATAATACACTACACACGTGTATACATATTTACTGACACGACATTACTTAGCCTATACCGCGCTGGTATCACATACGAGGCGCAGCATGGTTTCATGGCGCCATGAGCTAAGCATATCCTCAGAGATTTCATTGCTTCAACTGTCCCACCAGAAGCCTTCTGGGCAGAGGAAAGCAGTGTGTTGTCACGTCTGTTGTCGGCTGCTATTGGCTAGGGAGCCAAGTCTTCAGTACTGTCTGAAGTGTTGAAGGAGGAGCATTTCCAGCCTGACTCTTTGATATTTCACCAATTTCCCCACCCCCAAAATTTTTGGGGTAATTCTGAATGTTTTCCAGTGCATTTTGAATTTTTTATCCTCATTTTGAGATGCAAATGTTGCCTGAAGTATTTATAAGTAACAAATGAATGCACTTGAATTTTTTTTTACTTTTTTGGTATCATTTATGAGGCTGGGCGACAAAAAGAATTTTTGCCACTGAGTGTATCATATTGAAAAAAAAAAAAAAATTTAAAAACATTTTGCCAATGAAGGTATCATATATCATATATTAACAAATAACAATAACCATCTTTGTCAAAAAAGCTACCAATTGGGGGGAAAAAAAATGCATTGATATATAGGTTTTTACCTTGTAAATATATAAAATTTGCTCAATTTGATGCTCTTTTTTTTTTTTTCTGTTCATTTCGTTAAACACAAATGTTTTTAAAAAAAAGGGGCCCAAAAAGAAAAAGGGATTACATTGTGCCAGAGTTATGTAATGACAGTGGGAGTAATGAAAATGGATTCTGGGATAAAAATTTTAGCCACCACGGCCAAAATGCCCCCTTAAAATGAAGATGAACATAAAATTTTTCTACTAGAAAAGGGACAGAAAGGGGGAACAAAAAAAGGTGGATGTTGACTGTCCTGCAGTCGAAAAAAAATTTTAATGCTCATATGGGGGCCCTGATAAAATGTTTTGTTGGTGCCCTCACAATCTCCATAAAAAAAAAAGCTGGTAAAGAGGCTGTTTGGATATGTCATTGATCTTTGTTGTGTCAATGGGGGGGTTTTTGTAAAGGGTGTGTTTTTTTTGAAAAAAAATACATGAACCTCAAAAGGTTTCTGGTTTTTTCCCCTCCCATTCACAAAAAAAAACCAAGGGGAAACCCCGGGGGGATGGGTCCCCCCCAAGTTGTTCAACTTCACGGTCTTCTTCAATTGGGGAAAAATTTTTTTTTGCTATGGAGGATACAAGAAAGATGAAACACTACCTCACTGGCCAGTTTCTACAAAGAACTTTCATGTAAACATCGCAAAAAATGACAAAAAGGATTCTCGTCCTTTTCTTGTTCCTTCTGCAAAGGGGTTTAAAAAATTTTAAACTCAAAGACATTTTTTATTGGAATTCCATAAAAAAAAGATGCATAAATACCTCTGATAAAAATGTTTGTCACAATAAATACAGAAAAATACTCATTTGGTGCCATATCCATATTTTTTTTAAAATTTTTGCAATTTTTTTAATGTCAAAACTATAAATGTGTTAAAATTATTGAAATAAAGTTACTTTTTTTTGGTTTAAATTTTTTTAATAAACCTTTTAAAAAAATATATGCCTTTTTTTTTCAGAAATTTGTAGCAGTTCTTTTAGACACATGCCGTTGTCAGGGGAAAAAATCAAATATGATGCGAATCTTTTTCACCTATAGTTTAATCTTTGTTGGGGGGGTCCTCATATTTGATTCCCAAAAAACCATTTTATGGACCAAAAATAAAAAAACTTGAAAAAGGACCACAAATAAATAGGTCTTAGCATTTCTTATATTATCAGAATATGGGTTGCAAATTTGATTCATGGCCGGTAAGGGTTAATGACTTTACCGACTTACTGAATGACTTGACTGACTTACTGAATGACGAGTGATTTACTGAATGACTTGACTGACTGACTGAATGACTTACTGAATGCTTGCGACTTACTTGACGCTTACTGAATGACTTAACTGACTTACTGAATGCGACTGACTTACTGAATGGCGGCTGACTTACTGAATGACGGCTGACTTACTGAATGACTTTACCTTACTGGGCCACTTGGACTACTTTCGAGCGGCACTTACTGAAGACGGCTGACACTGGAAGCTTGACGACTTACTGGGCGGCGAGCCTTCTGATGACTGAATGACTATCTGGCTACTGGGATGCTGACTGACTTACTGGGATTCGGCAGCTTACTGAATGCTCGGCAGCTTACTGAATGGCTCGACTGACACTGAATGCTCGCTGACCTACTGAATGACCTCGACGCTTACTGAATGACTCGACTGACTTACTGTGGCCGACTGACTTACTGGGAAAGACTCGACTACTTACTGAATGACTTGACTGACTTACTGAAGGGTTGAATGACTTATCTGACTTACTGACCGACTGACTTACTGAAAGGCTGTGACTTACTGAATGCTCGACTGACTTACTGAATGACTCGACCCAGCTTACTGAATGACTCGGCGCTTACTGAATGGCTGCTGCTACTGAATGACTCGACTACACTGAATGGCTCGACTGACTTACTGAATGACTTGACTGACTTACTGAATGACTTGACTGGCTTTCTAATGACTTGAATGACTTATCTGACTTACTGAATGGCTCGACTGACTTACTGAATGACTCGACTGACTTACTGAATGGCTTTGACTGACTTACTGAATGGCTTCGACTGACTTACTGAATGACTCGACTGACTTACTGAATGACTTGACTGACTTACTGAATGACTTGACTGACTTACTGAATGACTTGACTGACTTACTGAATACTTGAATGACTTATCTGACTTACTGAATGACTTGACTTGTGTTGTGGGGTTCTTTTTTATAGATTTGGTAATTTAAAGGCGATGAGCTTGGTTTTGGTAGCGTTTAATGGGCGTTGGATATATGGGGGCTGAGAGCCTATGCCTGTGTCCGCCTGCTAGGCCTACTCGGATGGTACTGACTACAAGGGGCGCCCGGCACTGGGGGCATTCAAAGGCAGGCCTATCATTGGCTAACACAAGTCACATGTAATCCGTGAACAGCTAAGGACAACAGGCAACAACTCTCCCCGGGTTCTATACAATGTCCAAAGTACCAACAGTTAACATTTACTTCACTGGATGTTATCTTGATAG
>WNWK01027413.1:0-26318 GCA_009830355.1 Cherax destructor
AACATATGTGCATGTATATATGCATATGTATGGACCAACAAGTCAATGTTTGAGACTAGAACTGCGGTTCATGGAGTAATGAGCAAGCAGGTCTACCATCACATACAAGCAAATACCTTTACTTGTGTACTCATCTATTTGTGGTTGCAAGGGTAGGGTCATAGCTCCTGGACCCGATTCTTGCCAGATTCACTCCCCTCTAGCATCGAGTGCCTTACTGTACCTGCTCTTAAAGCTGTGTGTGGAGCCTATGTGTACTGTGGTGTAAGGATCCTTCAAACCCTCGAAGAGCTCATGAAGGAGCCTCCTCCTCCTCGTTATGAAAAGAAAATAGTAAAATAAATTATAACAAAGTAGAATAAACAACTTTTTGTTGAATAGAAACTAGTATCTTAAAATATAAAACAAACATGAAATCGTCCTAACTGAAGCAAATGGAAAAATTAAATGAATAAATAAATGAAGAAGCCTAATATGTAGAAAAAGATGTTTATCCGAGTCTGCCGTTGGTATGGCCAGGCGCACAGGCATGGCTGCAGTGTAACGGGACACTGGAGACAGAGTAAGGAGGTCACAGGTGGTCGTGAGTATTGTGAAGTCCAGCTGCAGATGGTTACAATGCCTATGAAGGTGCGCAGCTAGCAGCTTAGGAGTTATTGCCAGCAGTGGTAGTCAACTGGAAGTCTGCAACACAGGTATAAAGCAAGAACAAGGAAAATTCCTCAATCGTAGCATGTTGCCGAGATAGTAGCTTTGTCCTGGTGGTATAGATTATTATTATAATCAAAGAAAGCGCTAAACCGACAAGGATCATGCAGTGCTGAGGGGCAGAAAATAGAGCCGGGGCTATAAACATCTAGGTGGAGAGGGGATCAGAGGTGAAGGGAGAAAAGGGGTGGAAGGGACGCTAAGGGCTGTGTCAAAGTTCGTACAGTAAAGCAGTTGATGACAAAAAGTTAAAAGTGATGGTAAGTCAAAGGCAGGACCTTCTGCAAGAAGGGAAGGTAAGGTAAGAGTGGCAGGGCAGCGGCGTCGGTGGAGGTAAATCCTGAGAGCTCGCTGGTAAACCGGGCGATCTACAAGAAAGTGAAGAACCGAAATAAGGACCTGACAAACCTCACAGAGAGGAATAGGGTGTCGTTCCATGAGATACCCATGGGTAAGGTGGGTATGACCAATGCGGAGACTGGAGAGCGCAGTCTTCCAAGTACGGCAACAGTGGTAAGATGACCACAAACCTAAAAGGAGTTTAATAGAGTGCAGTTTGTTATGGTGCATTCCCGACCACCATTGTTGCCAACGGCTGTGAAGACTGGCAGAAATGACTAAAATAATCCCTGAACGTAATACCTCTATAGGAAACCGGAAGATCACGTACCGCTGACCGTGCAAATAGCATCCGCTTGTTCATTGCCCTGCACATCAACGTATCCAGGGATCCAACAGAAAACGACATCTTTGTTTTTGCTAGCCAAATGGCGCAACCATAGTTGAATACGAGGGACCAATGGATGAGGGGAATCAAATTGTTTAATGGCTTGTAAAGCACTGAAGGAATCTGAAATGATCACAAACATCGAAGGAGACATATATGAATCGGGAGAAGTGCTTTGAGGATGGCATACAACTCGGCAGTAAAAATACCAGCCGAGTCTAACAAATGTCCTCGGACAACATCGTCAGGCAACACCGCAGCAAACTTAACACCGTCAGAAGATTTAGAACCATCTGTATAAACAGCGACGGCATGAGCATGCGACCGGAAGTGATCGAGAAAAAGAGAGCGAGAAGCAGTTGTAGACAGGAGAGCTTTGGCACACGGCAGTAGGAGAAAACAGACACAAACCGTCGGAACCTCACAAGGGAAAGGAAAAGGCAGACGCTAAATGAACATACAAGAAGGTAACTGGAGAGAAGACCGAAGTGAGTGAAGACGAAGAGAAATGGTCGGAGTAAGCAGGGCGCCGAACAAATAATGGACTTTACTAACGTCTGAGACCAACCTATACGTAGACAGAACACGAAAGTCATGAGAATGGACAAAATAACGAAGGCAATGAGCATCACGACGATCAGCTAAGGAAGGAACATTCGCCTCAGTATAGGGGCTTTCAACAGAAGATGAACGAAAGGCACCAAGGCATAAACCTAGACCCTGATGATGAAGGGGATCTAACATAGAAAGAGTTGTAGGAGAAGCCGCAGAATAGACTTGGTCGCCATAATCCAGCTTGGACAAGACTAGGGTGGAATGCAAACAGAGGAGAGTCCGGTGATCTGCTCTCCATGAACGATGCACAAGAATTTTAAGGAGACTTAGCCGACCATGGCAAGCTGCCTTCAGAGAGGAAATGTGAGGTTTCCATGTCAACCGACGATCGAAGAGAAGGTCAAACCTGACCGTATCACATTCTGGAACACTTGAGCCATGTAAATACAATGTAATATCTGGGATAAGAGGACGTCTAGTGAAGGTAATGAGAAGTGGCCCAATGGGAAACTCGGTCAATCGCATCCTGAAAAGAGGCTGCTACCAGGCGATAGTCAGCGCCTCCGTAAGCTATAGCGAAGTCATCCACAAAGTGACGACCAAATTTACGATGAAAGAACGGAAGGTAGGTCATTTATAACCAAGAGAAAAATGGTAGTGCTAAGGACACAACCTTATGGGACTCCCTCGGCTTGAACAAAGTCTGAGGTAAGCGAGGCGCCAACACAGACAAGAAAATGTCTGTCAGATAAGAAAGCAGCAAGGAAGGTTGGTAGATTACCGCAGAGGCCTAAGGAGTGGGCTTGGACTAAAATGTTATACCTCCAAGTGGTGTCATATGCCTTCTCAAGATCAAAAAAGACTGCTAGGACGGAATGTTTGTTAGCAAAGACATTTTGTACATACGTATCTATGTGGAGCAAGGGGTTCAAAGTAGAGTAGCCCTTGCAAAAGCCATATTGGCGAGGAGAAAGACTATTGTGAGTCTCCGAATACCCTATCAAACGTCTATTCACCAATCGTTCCAGCGCCTTACAGAGCAAATATTCTGTTAGTGGGACGGATTGTGAAGGACCTGCCTAGTATGGGCCAACAGGCCTGCTGCAGTGTACCTCCTTTCTTATGCTCTTAAGTGCCTGGTTTGCGATATGGTAGTACAATGGCAGATTTTCATTGTTGAGGGAGAATATCATTAGGCCCAGCTGCCGATGACTGGCAAGCAGAAAGCGTGGACTCTAGCTCTAGGAGAGTGAAAGGTACATTATACAACTCCATTCCATTAGAAGAGAAATCCAAGGGCAATTTCTCCTTGGTAGACTTAGACACGAGAAATGAGGGATAGAGGTGAAGCCCTTGGGAGACACGGACAAGATAGTTTCCGATTTCACTAACACCAGCAACCTGCAAAACGTGTGCTGGGTCCAGAGTGTACTTGCCACACAACTTCCATACATTCTTCCAAACTGCACACAAAGGGGAAGTCGAGGTAATGGTAGACACAGTCTTGCAAACAAGTGCATTTAGCGTCGCGTATGACGCAGTTATCTGAGGAGCAGGTTTCAAACGCACTGCACGGGCACATGCAGGAGACCACCAAGGCACACATGTCTGAGAATGCCTGACTAATGTCTGAGGAATAGAACGTGAAGCTGCAGTCAAAACTAAGGTCGAAAACTGGTGCACCAGCTCATCAATAGAGGACGAAGAAGGGTTCCCACAAAAAGCAGTAAGATGGGAGTATAAGTCTCAATTTGCTCGTCCAAATTGCCAACGGGGGCTACGAGGCAGTCGGGAATATGTAGTAGAAGTAAGAAGAATAGGAAAGTGATCATTGTCGTGCAAATCTGGGAGAACAGACCAAGTGTAATCAGTGCGATTGACGAGGAACAGATAGAAAGATCAATGCAAGAGAGTCTGAGTGCGAGAGTCAAAATGGGTGGGAGCACCAGTATTTAAAACATGAAGAGGATGAGAAGTGAGAAGAGTCTCCAACTGGTCACCACGAGAGTCACAGTGGGACCCTCCCCAAAGATGATGGTGGGCGTTAAAATCACCCAACAAGATGAGTGGTGGTAGAGAAGAGTTCAAGAACACAATATCAGAGATACAGAATGCACGGGAAGGGGAGAGATATAGAGAGCACACTGTATACCATCTGTGCAAATAAATATGGGCTGCAGTATAATGCAGCAGAGAGTGAACAAAGACCTGTTGATACGGTATACCAACGTCACAAGAAGCGCACTCATTAAATGATTCATCAGGAAATGGATCAGAAGAATGCAACAGCACATAGACCGAAACGGGACGGATGGGGAGGATAGGATAGAGAAGGGAGGATTGGGGGTAATTAGGTTTGGTCTAAGGAAGAAGACCAAAAGGTCTAACTCCTCAGACCAATAGCTTCTTTACAACAAGGAGCCCCCCTTAAAGAGGTGTGGGTATAGAAAAACAGTTCTCAAGATGAGACTTTTGAACTGCACAGTAGAAGTGTAACAGCGGAGTTCTCATAATGATGCAGGAGTGTAGATTTAAAGCAAAGATTAAGGAACAACTGAGTTCACAAGTATAAACACTAACCAAATGTGGAGCAACAGTAGAGTTCCGAAGATGATAAATTCTTTAGTTTCTGATCAATTATTAGATCATGCTGCTCGTCTCGACTCGCATCTGTCTGGTGACCTGAACCATCCACAAGACTGAGAGAAAAAAAAATTACAAACCGGACTAGGAGTCATTCACATGATAGGCTGAAAACCATTAAAACAAATGGTGATGACTAAATATTACCTTATAAACGTAATTGTATCCAAGTCCAAATCCTAACAAGAAAAAACTAAACATAAAATAACTAAACAAGAGTGGAGCTCCATACTTACAGTCTTGATGAAAACAGGAAGGCAAGTGACGCTCCTCCGCCAGCAAGGGTCCCTTGTTGACTCTCACCCCGTGGATGAGGGGAGGGTAAGGTTCACATACCTTCCTGAACAGCATACTACCAGTCATACTTCCTCCACTAGTCATTCAGTCTTCCACTCTTATTTAATAAACTTTTCCCTCACAGTACCCACCTATATATATGGTTGCAGGGGTCGATTCACAGCTCCTGTATGTGTACTTACCTATTTGTGGCTGCAAGGGTCGTGTCACAGCTCCAGTGTGTATGTGTACCCAACTATTTGTGGCTGCAGGGGTCGATTCACAGCTCCTGTTTGTGTACTCACCTATTTGTGGTTGCAGGGGTCGAATCACAGCTCCTGTGTGAGTGTACTCACCTATTTGTTATTACAGGGGTCGATTCAGTTCCTGGATGTGTACTCACCTAATTGTACTCACCTAATTGTGGTTGCAGGGGTCGAGACTTAGCTCCTGGCCCCGCCTCTGCGCTGCCCGCTACTGGGTATCTGCTCTCCCTGCTCCATGAGCTTTATCATACCTCGTCTTAAAACTGTGTATGGTTCCTGCCTCCACTATGTCTTTCTCTAGACTATTCCACTTCCTGACTACTCTGTGGCTGAAGAAATGCTTCCTAACATCCCTTTGACTCATCTGAGTCTTCAGCTTCCAGTTGTGTCCCCTTGTTTCTGTGTTCCCTCTCTGGAACATCCTGTCACTGTCTACCTTGTCGATTCCCCGCAGTATTTTGTATGTCGTTATCATGTCTCCTCTGACCCTTCTTTCCTCCAGTGTTGTTAGTCCTATTTCCCTCAGCCTTTCTTCATAGGACAGACCCCTGAGTTGTGGAACTAACCTTGTCGCAAACCTTTGCACTTTCTCTAGTTTCTTTACGTGCTTGACCAGGTGTGGGTTCCAGACTGCTGCTGCATATTTTAGTATGGGCCTGACGTACACGGTGTACAGTGTCTTAAACGAGTCCTTGTTAAGGTAACGGAACGCTAATCTTAGGTTTGCCAGTCGCCCATATGCTGCCGCAGTTATCTGGTTGATGTGTGCCTCCGGAGACGTGCTTGGCGTTATACTCACCCCAAGGTCTTTCTCCTTTGCCGAGGTTTGTAGCCTTTGTCCGCCTAGCCTGTACTCTGTCAGCGGTCTTCTTTGCCCTTCTCCGATCTTCATGACTTTGCATTTGGTGGGATTGAATTCGAGAAGCCATTTGCTAGACCAGGTGCCAAGCTTGTCAAGGTCTGTTTGAAGTCCTGCTTGGTCCTCCTCCGATGTGATTCTCCTCATTAATTTCACATCATCTGCGAACAGAGACACTTCTGAGTCTATCCCATCTGTCATGTCATTTACATATACCAAGAATAACACTGGTCCTAGGACTGACCCCTGCGGTACGCCGCTCGTCACAGGCGCCCACTGTGATACCTCATCACGCACCATGACCCGTTGTTGCCTCCCTGTGAGGTATTCCCTGATCCATTCCAGTGCCCTTCCTGTTATACGTGCTTGTTCTTCCAACTTCTTTACTAATCTCATGTGAGGAACTGTGTCGAAGGCCTTTCTGCAGTCCAGGAAAATGCAATCAACCCACCCTTCTCTCTCTTGCCTTACCTCTGTTACTTTATCATAGAACTCTAGGAGGTTTGTTACACAGGATTTGCCTTCCCGGAATCCGTGCTGTCTGGTGTTTATTATCCTGTTCCGCTCGAGGTGCTCCACCATTCTTTTCCTGATGATTTTCTCCAGGACTTTGCACACTATACATGTAAGTGACACCGGTCTATAGTTTAGTGCCTCTTTTCTGTCTCCTTTTTAAAGATGGGGACTACGTTGGCCTTCTTCCATACCTCAGGTAACTGCCCATTTTCAAGGGATGTGTTGAATATTATGGTAAGTGGCACACTCAGTACCTCAGCTCCTTCCCGAAGAACCCACGGGGAGATGTTGTCCGGACCCATCGCCTTTGAGGTATCAAGGTCACTGAGTAACTGCTTCACCTCCTCCTCAGTTGTGTGTATGCCTTCTAGCACTTGATACATCCCTTGTTGGTGGCGCACCCCATCCTGTCTACCCAGCTGCCTTGCTTCCTCCACTGTGAATACTTCCTTAAACCTCAAGTTGAGCTCCTCACATACCTCTTGATCGTTACTTGTGAGTTCCCCATCTTCTCTCCTCAGCCTTATCACCTGGTCTTTAACTGTTGTCTTCCTTCTGATGTGACTGTACATCAGTTTCAGGTCGGACTTAACTTTCGATGCTATGTCATTTTCGTACTGTTTCTGGGCTTCCCTCCGTACCTGTGCATACTCGTTTCTAGCTCTTCTACTAATCTCTTTTTTTACTTGGGTTCTTTGCCTTCTGTACCTTTTCCATTCTCTGACACTCTTGGTCTTTGCCTCCCTGCACCTTTGGGTAAACCAGGGGCTCTTTCTGGCCTTCCCGTTTAATCTTTTTCCTCTGGGTATAAACCGTTCCTCTGCCTCCTTGCACTTTGCCCCTACGTATTCCATCATTTCACTTATTGTCTGTCCGGCCATTTCCCTTTCCCACTGAACCTCCTGCAGGAAATTCCTCATGCCTGTGTAGTTCCTCTTTTAAAATCTGGTTTGTCTCTTTCGGTACCGTTTTCCCTCTCCACCTGTAGCTCTACAATGTACTCAAAGCTCAGCACCATATGGTCGCTGGCTCCCAGGGGGCTCTCATGTGTTATGTCTTTAATATCTGAGCTGTTCAGGGTGAATACAAGGTCCAGTCTTGCTGGTTCATCTTCTCCTCTCACTCTGGTCGTGTCCCTGACATGTTGGTGCATCAGGTTTTCCAGTACCGCGTCCAATCATCTTGGCTCTCCAAGTTTCTGGACCCCCACGTGGTTCTTGGTTCTCCCAGTCGATCTCCCTGTGGTTGTGTGTGTGTGTGTTTGTGTGCAAGTGTATTTGTACTCACCTATTTGTTGTTGCAGGGGTCTAGACTCAGCTCCTGGCCCCGCCTCTTCACTGATCGCTACTAGGTCCTCTCTCTCTCTGCTCCGTGAGCTTTATCATACCTCGTCTTAAAGCTATGTATGGTTCCTGCCTCCACTAACATCCCTTTGACTCATCTGAGTCTTCAACTTCCAATTGTGACCCCTAGTGTCTGTGTCCCATCTCTGGAACATCCTGTCTCTGTCCACCTTATCTATTCCTCGCAGTATTTTGTATGAATTTATCATGTCTTCCCTAACCCTCCTGTCCTCCAGTGTCGTTAGGCCGATTTCCCTTAACCTTTCTTCGTAGCACATTTTCCTTAGTTCGGGAACTAGCCTTGTTGCAAACCTTTGCACTTTCTCTAATTTCTTGACGTGCTTGATCAGGTGTGGGTTCCAAACTGGTGCTGCATACTCCAGTATGGGCGTGACGTACACGGTCTACAGTGTCATGAACGATTCCTTACTAAGGTATCGGAACGCTATTCTCAGGTTTGCCAGGCGCCCATATGCTGCAGCAGTTATCTGGTTGATGAGTGCTTGTGGAGACGTGCTCGGTGTTATACTGACCCCAGGATCTTTTTCCTTGAGTGAGGTTTGCAGTCTTTGGCCACCTAGACTATACTCTGTCTGCGGTCTTCTTTGCCCTTCACCGATCTTCATGACTTTGCATTTGGTGGGGTTAAATTCGAGTAGCCATTTGGTGAACCACGTGTCCAGCTTGTCCAAGTCTCTTTGTAGTCCTGTCTGATCCTCATCTGATTTGATTCTTCTCATCAACTTCACATCGTCTGCAAACAGGGACACTTCTGAGTCTATTCCTTCCGTCATTTCGTTCACAAATTCCAGAACAGCACCAGTCCTAGGACTGACCCCTGTGGAACCCCGCTCGTTACAGGCGCCCACGCTGACACCTCGCCAAGTACCATGACTCTGTTGTCTTCCTGACAGGTATTCCCTGATCCATTGCAGTGTGTTCCTTGTTATCCCTGCCTGGTCCTCCAGCTTTTGCACTAATCTCTTTTGTGTAACTGTGTCAAGCGGCCTTCTTACAGTCTAAGAAAATGCAATCTACCCACCCCCTCTCTATCTTGTCTTACTGCTGTCACCCTGTCATAGAACTCCAGTAGGTTTGTGACACAAGTTTTCTCATCCCTGAAACTTTGCTGGCCGTCGTTGATAAGCTCATTCCTCTCTAGGTGCTCCACTACTCTTCTCCATATAATCTTCTCCATGACTTTGCATACTATACATGTCAGTGACACTGGTCTGTAGTTTAATGCTTCGTGTCTGTCTCCTTTTTTAAAAACTGGGACTACATTTGCTGTCTTCCATACCTCAGGTAGTCGCCCTGTTTCGATAGATGTGTTGAAAATTGTTGCTAGTAGTAAACATAGCGCCTCTGCTCCCTCTCTCAGGACCCATAGAGAGATGTTATCTGGCCCCATCACCTCTTCACTTCTTCCTCGGTTGTATGTATTGTGTCCAACACTTGATGGTGTACCCCGCCTCTCCGTCCTTCTGTCTCCTGTGTGAAAACTTCTTTGAATCTCATATTGAGTTCCTCACATACTTCGCTGTCGTTTCTTGTGATCTACCCTCCTTCTTTCCTCATCCTGATTACCTGGTCCTTGACTGTTGTTTTCCTGATGATATGGCTGTTCAACAGCTTCGGGTCAGATTTGGCATTTGTTGTTATGTCATTTTCGTATTGACATTGGGCCTCCCTTCTTACCTGTGCATGTTCATTTCTGGCTCTGCAACTTCTCTCCTTATTCTCCTGGGTCCTTTGCCTTCTATACTTCTTCCATTCTCTAGCACACTTGGTTTTGGCCTCACTACATCTTTGAGTGAACCAAGGGCTCATCCTGGCTTTCTTGTTATTTATGTTACCCTTGGGTATAAACTTCTCAGCTTCCTTGCATATTGTTGTCACATATTCCATCATATCGTTTACTGACTTCCCTGCCAGTTCTCTGTCCCACTGAACCCCGTGTAGGAAATTTCTCATGCCTGTGTAGTCCCCTTTCCTGTAGTTTGGCTTCATTCATCCTGCCTTTCCTGCTTCTCTCTCCACTTGTATCTCGACAATGTATTCGAAGATCAGAACCACGTCATCACTGGCCTCGACGGGTCTTTCATATGTGATGTCCTCAATATCTGCACTACTCAAGGTGAATACTAGGGCCAGTCTCGCTGGTTCATCCTCTCCCCTCTCTCTCTGGTAGTGTCCCTCACGTGTTGGTGCATGAGGTTTTTTAGTACCACCTCCATTATATTAGCCCTCCATGTTTCTGGGCCCCATGTGGCTCCAGGTTCTCCCAGTCGATTTCCTTGTGGTTGAAGTCACCCATAATCAGCAGCTTTGCCCTGCTCGCATGAGCCCTTCTGGCCACTTCAGCCAAAGTTTTGAATCATCGCTTTGTTACTCTCATCATACTCCTGCCTTAACCTCCTTCTATTCTGTGGTGAGTTATACATCACTGCAATTACCACCATGGGACCTCCAGACTGAATTGTTCCTATTATATAGTTTCTTGCTTCTCCTATGTATCCTCTTTCCAGCTCATCAAAATCCCATCGGTTTTTGATAAGCAGTGCCACTCCACCTCAAGATATGATATCCCTTTTGGAAAGATGGCATCTGTTATCATTCCTGTGAGCTTGGTTTCTATGAGAGCTATGATGTCCGGTGATGCCTCTTTGACTCTTGTATGCCACCCCTTCCACTTTTTCATTATTCCATCAGCGTTGGTGTACCATACCTTCAGTTTTCTCTCCAACACTGTGTTCTGGGGGGTCTGTGAGGGTTGGGGACCTGTCTCTCTTCCTAGCCACTTTTGCTTCTGTGTCCTCTCCCTCAGCTGCTGTCACTCTGTTTCTGTTCTGTCTCGGTCTAGGAACACCCTCTTATATATTGATGATTCTTTCAGCCGTGGTTTCTCTTGCAGGATCTAGTTTCGCAACGTTTCTCTCTTGAAAATCAGCTTGATTGGCCAATTTCTTCCCTTCGTGTACCCCCCTATTCTCTGAAAATTTACTATCTCAATCATGTCCTCCTCACCTATTTCTTTGATGATGTTTTTAATCTCATGTTTTTATTCTTGCTGCCTTTCATTGTGTGTCCTCCCCTCGCTCTCCTGAAGCCCATGACGTCCACTGACGTCTCCCTCAACTCCTCCCATTGCCGTTCCCTCAGTGTACTCACCTATTTGTGGTTGCAGGGGTCGAGTCATATCTTCTGGCCCCGCCTCTTCACTGATTGCTAGTAGGTCCTCTCTCTCCCTGCTCCATGAGCTTTATCAAACCTCGTCTTAAAACTATGTATGGTTCCTGCCTCCACTATGTCGCTTTCTAGGCTATTCCACTTCCTGACAACTCTATGACTGAAGAAATACTTCCTAACATCCCTTTGACTCATAGGAGTCTTCAACTTCCAATTGTGACCCCTTGTTTCTGTGTCCCCTCTCTGGAACATCTTGTCTCTGTCCACCTTATCTATTCCTCGCAGTATTTTATATGTCGTTATCATGTCTCCCCTAACCCTCCTGTCCTCTAGTGTCGTCAAGCCGATTTCCCTTAACCTTTCTTCGTAGGGCAATCCCCTTAGCTCTGGGACTAGTCTTGTTGCAAACCTTTGCACTTTCTCTAATTTCTTGACGTGCTTGACCAGGTGTGGGTTCCAAACTGGTGCTGCATACTCCAGTATGGGCCTGACGTATATGGTGTACAGAGTCTTGAATGATTCCTTAGTGAGGTATTGGAACGCTATTCTTAGGTTTGCCAGCAGCCCGTATGCTGCAGCAATTATCTGATTGATGTGTGCCTCAGGAGATGTGCTCGGTATTATACTCACCCCAAGATCTTTTTCCTTGAGTGAGGTTTGCAGTCTTTGGCCACCTAGACTATACTCTGTCTGCGGTCTTCTTTGCCCTTCCCCGATCTTCATGACTTTACATTTGGCAGGGTTAAATTCAAGGAGCCAGCTACTGGACCAGGCTTGTGGCCTGTCCAGGTCTCTTTGTAGTCCTGCCTGATCCTCGACTGATTTAATTCTTCTCATTAACTTCACATCATCTGCAAACAGGGACACTTCTGAGTCTATCCCTTCCGTTATGTCATTCACATACACCAAAAACAGTACAGGTCCTAGGACTGACCCTTGTGGAACCCCACTCGTCACAGGTGCCCACTCTGACACCTCGTCACGTACCATGACTCGTTGTTGCCTCCCTGTCAGATATTCTCTGATCCATTGCAGTGCCTTTCCTGTTACGTGTGCCTGATCCTCTAGCTTTTGTATTAACCTCTTGTGAGGAACTGTGTCGAACGCCTTCTTGCAGTCCAAGAAAATGCAGTCTATCCACCCCTCTCTCTCGTGTCTTAGTTCTGTTACCTTGTCATAAAACTCCAGTAGGCTTGTGACACAGGATTTTCCTTCCCTGAAACCGTGCTGGTTGTCGTTTATAAGCTTGTGTCTTTCTAGGTGCTCCACCACTCTCCTCCTGATGATCTTCTCCATGACTTTGCATACTATACACGTCAGTGACACAGGTCTGTAGTTTAATGCCTCGTGTCTGTCTCCTTTCTTAAAAATTGGGACTACATTTGCCATCTTCCACGCCTCAGGTAGTTGCCCAGTTTCAATGGATGTGTTGAAGATTTGTGTTAGTGGCACACACAACATCTCTGCTCCCTCTCTAAGGACCCACGGAGAAATGTTGTCCAGTCCCACCGCTTTTGAGGTATCGAGTTCACATAGCAGCTTCTTCACCTCCTCCTCGGTTGTGTGTATTTCATCCAGCACTTGTTGGTATACCTCCCTATTCTGAATTCCTGGAGTCCTTCCTGTCTCCTCTGTAAATACTTCTTTAAATCTCATGTTGAGCTCCTCACATACCTCTTGGTCGTTTCTTGTGAACTCCCCACCTTCCTTCCTCAGCCTGATTACCTGGTCCTTGACTGTTGCTTTCCTCCTGATGTGGCTATACAACAGCTTCAGGTCAGACTTGACTTTTGATGTGTGTGTGTGTGTGTGTGTGTGTGTGTGTGTGTGTGTGTGTACTCACCTAATTGTACTCACCTAATTGTGGTTGCAGGGGTCGAGACTCAGCTCCTGGCCCCGCCTCTTCGCTGTCTGCTACTGGGTCTCTGCTCTCCCTGCTCCATGAGCTTTATCATACCTTGTCTTAAAACTATGTATGGTTCCTGCCTCCACTATATCTTTCTCTAGTCCATTCCACTTCCTGACTACTCTGTGGCTGAAGAAATGTTTCCTGACATCCCTTTGACTCATCTGAGTCTTCAGCTTCCAGTTGTGTCCCCTTGTTTCTGTGTTCCCTCTCTGAAACAACCTGTCACTATCTACCTTGTCAATTTCCCGCAGTATTTTGTATGTCGTTATCATGTCTCCTCTGACCCTTCTTTCCTCCAGTGTTGTTAGTCCTATTTCCCTCAATCTTTCTTCATAAGACAGACCCCTGAGTTGTGGAACTAACCTTGTCGCAAACCTTTGCACTTTCTCCAGTTTCCTTACGTGCTTGACCAGGTGTGGGTTCCAGACTGGTGCTGCATATTCTAGTATGGGCCTGACATACACGGTATACAGTGTCTTGAACGATTCCTTGTTAAGGTAACGGAACGCTAATCTAAGGTTTGCCAGACGCCCATATGCTGCCGCAGTTATCTGGTTGATGTGTGCCTCCGGAGACGTGCTTGGCGTTATACTCACTCCAAGGTCTTTCTCCTTTGCCGAGGTTTGTAGCCTTTGTCCGCCTAGCTTGTACTCTGTCAGCGGTCTTCTTTGCCCTTCTCCGATCCTCATGACTTTGCATTTGGAGGGATTGAATTCGAGAAGCCATCTGCTAGACCAGATGTCGAGCTTGTCAAGGTCTGTTTGCAGCCCTGCCTGGTCCTCTTCCGATGTGATTCTCCTCATTATTTTCACATCATCCGCGAATAGAGACACTTCTGAGTCTATCCCGTCCGTCATGTCATTTACATATACCAGGAATAACACTGGTCCTAGGACTGACCCTTGCGGTACACCGCTCGTCACAGGCGCCCACTGTGATACCTCACCACGCACCATGACCCGTTGTTGCCTCCCTTTGAGGTATTCCCTGATCCATTCCAGTGCCCTTCCTGTGTGTGTGTGTGTGTGTGTGTGTGTGTGTGTTTTGTGTGTGTGTGTGTGTCTGTTTCTGTGTGAGTGTGTGGCAAAATATGTCAGCAGGGTAATATTCTGTGAAGGGATTAAGGAAACCTCCTGGAGGAGGATAGTCAAGTACCTGCACTCCAAAACAGGGATCTGGGATATTTGCTGTTTAGTGTGACATCTAAACTGTCGTATCTGCGCGCCTTAGGCACGACAGTGTTTGAGTGAATGATTGTGAAAGTCTTTCATTTTCGGGTCACCTTGCCTCAGTGAAAAACGCTGAATAAGGGAAGAGAAAATTTATGTATGCAATAATTTCGCAAAAATCTTTCGTATGTTCGAGTCTCCGTCGGCCAGAGATCAGTGTTTGTGAATATTTTGCCTGCTCTTGCGAATTCCTAGCATTGTAAAAATCTCTAGTTGTGTCGATGCATGCAGGGATGAGATGAAAAGCTGTAAGCCACCTGCCTGAAAGCTGGCTGCCGTGGATCAACGTCTAGCGTGAGCTGGGCGCCAAGATATTGGACCAGTGTGGTACGGTCGGCGAAGCACTGCGTACCTTGTCACAAGGTTCGTAGGTTCGAGTCTCCGTCGGCCAGAGATCAGTGTTTGAATATATATATATATATATATATATATATATATATATATATATATATATATATATATATATATATATATATATATATATATATATATCACTGGTATATATCACTGTACCAAAGAAGAGTGACCCGAAAAAGAAGAAACATTTTGACGATCACTAATTCCATCACTATCTTACCACAGGCGCCCCTAAACTACAGTTCAGATACCTTTCAAAACTAAAAATATCCCCACCCTGTAGTTCAGAGTGCAAGCACTGTACTTCCCACCTCCAGGACACAAGTCCACCCTGTAGTTCAGAGTGCAGGCACTGTACTTAACCCCTCCAGGACAAAAGTCCACCCTGTAGTTCAGAGTGCAGGCACTGCACTTAACACCTCCAGGACACAAGTCCACTCTGTAGTTCAGAGTGCAGGCACTGTACTTCCCACCTCCTGGACACAAGTCAACCCTGTAGTTCAGAGTGCCGTAACTGTACTTCCCACCTCCAGGACACAAGTCAACCCTGTAGTTCAGAGTCCAGGCACTGTACTTAACACCTCCAGGGCAAAAGTCCACCCTGTAGTTCAGAGTGCAGCACTGTACTTAACACCTCAAGGACACAAGTCCACCCTGTAGTTCAAAGTGCAGGCACTGTATTTCCCAACTCCTGGACACAAGTCCACCCTGTAGTTCAGAGTGCAGGCACTGTACTTCCCACCTCCTGGACACAAGTCCACCCTGTAGTTCAGAGTGCAGGCACTGTACTTCTCACCTCCTGGACACAAGTCTACCCTGTAGTTCAGAGTACAGGCAATGTACTTCCCACCTCCAGGACAAAAGTCCACCCTGTAATTCAGAGCGCAGGCACTGTACTTCCCACCTACTGGACACAAGTCCACCCTGTAGTTCAGAGTGCAGGAACTGTACTTCCCACCTCCTGGACACAAGTCCACCCTGTAGTTCAGAGTGCAGGCACTGTACTTCCCACCTCCTGGACACAAGTCCACCCTGTAGTTCAGAGTGCAGGCACTGTACTTCTCACCTCCTGGACACAAGTCTACCCTGTAGTTCAGAGTGCAGGCACTGTACTTCCCACCTCCAGGACACAAGTCCACCCGGTAGTTCAGAGTGAAGGTACTGTACTTCCCACCTCCAGAACACAAGTCCACCCTGTAATTCAGAGTGCAGGCACTGTACTTCCCACCTACTGGACACAAGTCCACCCTGTAGTTCAGAGAGCAGGAACTGTACTTCCCACCTCATGGACAGAAGTCCACCCTGTAGTTCAGAGAGCAGGCACTGTACTTCCCACCTCCTGGACACAAGTCCACCCTGTAGTTCAGAGTGCAGGCACTGTACTTCTCACCTCCTGGACACAAGTCCATCCTGTCGTTCAGAGTGCAGGCACTGTACTTCCCACCTCCAGGACACAAGTCCACCCTGTAGTTCAGAGTGCAGGCACTGTACTTCCCACCTCCTGGACACAAGTACACCCTGTAGTTCAGAGTGCAGGAATTGTACTTCCCACCTCCTGGACACAAGTCCACCCTGTAGTTCAGAGTACAGACACTGTACTTCCCAACTCATGGACACAAGTCCACCCTGTAGTTCAGAGTACAGGCACTGTACTTCCCAACTCCTGGACACAAATCTACTCTGTAGTTCAGAGTGCAGGCACTGTACTTCCTACCTCCTGGACACAAGTCCTCCCTGTAGTTCAGAGGTCAAGCACTGTACTTCCCACCTCCTGGACACAAGTCCACCCTGTTGTTCAGAGTACAGGCACTGTACTTCCCACCTCCAGGACAAAAGTCCACCCTGTAGTTCAGAGTGCAGGCTCTGTACTTCCCACCTCCTGGACACAAGTCCACCCTGTAGTTCTGAGTGCAGGCACTGTACTTCCCAACTCCTATACACAAGTCCACCCTGTAGTTCAGAGTGCAGGCACTGTACTTCCCACCTCCTGGACACAAGTCCACCCTTTAGTTCAAAGTGCAGGCACTGTACTTCCCACCTCCTAGACACAAGTCAACTCTGTAGTTCAGAGTGCAGGCACTGTACTTCCCACCTCCTGGACACAAGTCCACCCTGTAGTTCAGAGTGCAGGCACTGTACTTCCCACCTAAAGGACACAAGTCCACCCTGTAGTTCAGAGTGCAGGCACTGCACTTCAGAACTCCAGGATGCAAGTCCACCCTGTAGTTCAGAGTGCAGGCACTGTACTTCAGACCTCCAGGACACAATTCGACCCCTTAGTTCAGAGTGCAGGCACTGTAATTCCCACCTCCCGGACAAAAGACCACCCTGTAGTTCAGAGTGCAGGCACTGTACTTCCCACCTCCAGGACGCAAGTCCTTTCTTTAGTTCAGAGTGCAGGCACTGTTCTTCCCACCTCCAGGACACAAATCCACCCTGTAGTTCAGAGTGCAGGCACTGTACTTCCCACTTCCAGGACGCAAGTTCACCCTGTAGTTCAGAGTGCAGGCACTGTACTTCCCACCTCCAGGACGCAAGTCCACCCTGTAGTTCAGAGAGCAGGCACTACACCTCAGACCTCCAGGATGCAAGTCTACCCTGTAGTTCACAGTGCAGGCACTGTACTTCCCACCTCCTGGACAGAAGTCCACCCTGTAGTTCAGAGTGCAGGCACTGTACTTCCCACCTTGACGCAAGTCCACTCTGTAGTTCAGAGTGCAGGCACTGTACTTCAGACCTCCAGGACACAAGTCCACCCTGTAGTTCAGAGTGCAGGCACTGTACTTCCCACCTTGGACGCATAAGTCCACTCCTGCAGTTCAGAGTGCAGGCACTGCACTTCCACCTCCAGGAGCAAAGTCCACCCTGTAGTTCAGGTGAGGACGTGCACTGAGCAGTCCTGTCGTTCAGTCCACCTCCCAGGACAAGTCCACCCTGTAGTTCAGGTGCAGGCACTGTACTTCCCACCTCCTGACCGCAAGTCACACTCTAGCAAGTACTCTTAGTTAGTGCAGGCACTGCTTCACACTATCATCACCTCACAGCCTGACTGGCAAGTCCACCCTGTAGTTCAGAGTGCAGGCACTTGTACTTCCACCTCCTGGACACAAGTCCACTTGTAGTTCAGAGTGCAGGGCCCCTGTCTTCCCACCTTGACGCAAGTCCACTCTGTAGTTCAGAGTGCAGGCACTGTACTTCAGACCTCCATGACACAAGTCCACCCTGTAGTTCAGAGTACAGGCACTGTACTTCCCACCTCCTGGACACAAGTCCACCCTGTAGTTCAGAGTGCAGGCACTGTACTTCCCAACTGGACGCAAGTCCACTCTGTTGTTCAGAGTGCAGGCACTACACTTCAGACCTCCAGGATGCAAGTCTACCCTGTAGTTCAGAGTGCAGCCACTGTTCTTCCCACCTCCTGGACACAAGTCCACTCTGTAGTTCAGAGTGCAGGCACTGTACTTCCAACCTCCAGGACACAAGTCCACCCTGTAGCTCAGAGTGCAGGCACTGTTCTTCAGACCTCCAGGACACAAGCACCTTATTTCAGGAGTGCAGTGTACTTTACTAGCAAATCCACCCTGTAGTTAGAGTGCAGGCACTGTACTTCCCACCTCCAGGACGCAAGTCCACCTTGTAGTTCAGAGTGCAGGCACTGTATTTCCCACCTCCAGGACGCAAGTCAACCCTGTAGTTCAGAGTGCAGGCACTGTACTTCCCACCTCCTGGACGCAAGTCCACCCTGTAGTTCAGAGTGCAGGCATGTCTTCACCTCAGGACAAATCATCCTGTAGTTCAGAGTGCAGCACTGTCTCCCACCTCCTGGACACAAATCCACCTGTAGTTCAGAGTGCAGGCACTGTACTTCCACCTCCTGGACACAAGTCCACTCTGTAGTTCAGAGTGCAGGCACTGTACTTCCCACCTCCAGGACACAAGTCCACCCTGTAGTTCAGAGTGGAGGCACTGTACTTCCCGCCTCCTGGACATAAGTCCACCCTGTAGTTCAGAGTGCAGGCACTGTACTTCCCACGTCCTGGACACAAGTCCACCCTCTAGTTCAGAGTGCAGGCACTGTACTTCCCACCTCCTGGACACAAGTCCACCTTGTAGATCAGAGTGCAGGCACTGTACTTCCCACCTTCTGGACACAAGTCCACCCTGTAGTTCAGAGTGCAGGCACTGTACTTCCCACCTCCTGGACACAGGTCCACCCTGTAGTTCAGAGTGCAGGCACTGTACTTCCCACCTCCTGGACACAAGTCCTCCTTGTAGATCAGAGTGCAGGCACTGTACTTCCATCCTTCTGGACACAAGTCCACCCTGTAGTTCAAAGTGCAGGCACTGTACTTCCCACCTCCAGGACACAAGTCCACCCTGTAGTTCAGAGTGCAGGCACTGTACTTCCCACCTCCTGGACACAAGTCCACCTGCAGGTCAGCTGCTTCCACTTGGCCGTCCATGAGTTCAGGTCAGCACTGTTCTTCCCACCTCTTGGACACAAGTCCACTTTGTAGTTCAGAGTGCAGGCACTGTACTTCCAACCTCGAGGACACAAGTCCACCCTGTAGCTCAGAGTGCAGGCACTGTACTTCCCACCTGTACACAAGTCCACTCTGTAGTTCAGAGTGCAGGCACTGTACTTCTCACCTCCAGAACGAAAATCCACCCTGTAGTTCAGAGTGCAGGCACTGTACTTCCCACCTCCAGACGCAAGTCCACCCTGTAGTTCAGAGTGCATGTACTGTACTTCCCACCTCCTGGACACAAGTCCACTCTGTAGTTCAGAGTGCAGGCACTGTACTTCCCACCTCCTGGACACAAGTCCACCCAGCTTGTGGTCATCCAAGAGTGGTACAGATGTGAGACCATGACTCAACCCCCAGCAGCTACAAGCAGGCAATCACAGGAGGTGTTACATGTACTTTCTAATTACAAAAACCCACACAAACCACAAAGAAAGAGAGTGGACCTCTTTAAGACCTCCAGGACACAAGTCCACCCTGTAGTTCAGAGTGCAGTCACTGTACTTCCCACCTCCTGGACACAAGTCCACCTTGTAGATCAGAGTGCAGGCACTGTACTTCCCACCTCCTTGACACAAGTCCACCCTGTAGTTCAGAGTGCAGGCACTGTACTTCAGACCTCCAGGATAAAAGTCCACCCTGTAGTTAAGAGTGCAGCCACTGTTCTTCCCACCTCCTGGACACAAGTCCACCCTGTAGTTCAGAGTGCAGGCACTGTACTTCCCACCTCCAGAACACAAGTCCACCCTGTCGTTCAGAGTGCAGGCACTGTACTTCCCACCTCCAGGGCGCAAGTCCACCATGTAGTTCAGAGTGCAGGCACTGTATTTCCCACCTCCAGGACGCAAGTCCTCCCTGTAGTTCAGAGTGCAGGCACTGTACTTCCCACCTGGACGCAAGTCCACTCTGTAGTTCAGAGTGCAGGCACTGTACTTCCCACCTCCAAGACAAAAGTCCACCCTGTAGTTCAGAGTGCAGGCACTGTACTTCCCACCTCCAGGACGCAAGTCCTCTCTTTAGTTCAGAGTGCAAGCACTGTACTTCCCACCTCCAGGACACAAGTCCACTCTGTAGTTCAGAGTGCAGGCACTGTACTTCCCACCTCCAGGACGCAAGTCCACCCTGTAGTTCAGAGTGCAGGCACTGCACTTCAGACCTCCTGGACGCAAGTCCACCCTGTAGTTCAGAGTGCAGGCACTGAATGTTAATGATTGTGTTTGGACGTGTGTGTGTGTGTGTTGCGTGTGTGTACTCACCTAGTTGTACTCACCTAGTTGTGGTTGCAGGGGTCGATTCATAGCTCCTGGCCCCGCCTCTTTACTGGCCGCTACTGGGTCACTCTCCCTGCGCCATGAACTTTATCATACCTCTTCTTAAAGCTATGTATGGAACCTGCCTCCACTACATCGCTTCCCAAACTATTCCACTTCCCGACCACTCTGTGACTGAAGAAATACTTCCTAACATCCCTGTGATTCATCTGAGTCTTCAACTTCCAACTGTGTCCCCTTGTTGCTGTGTCCCATCTCTGGAACATTCTGTCTCTGTCCACCTTGTCAATTCCTCTCAGTATCTTATATGTCGTTATCATGTCCCCCCTATCTCTCCTGTCCTCCAGTGTCGGAGGACAAGTTGTGGTTGCAGTGTGTGTGAGTGTGTGTGTGTGTGTGTGTGTGTGTGTGTGTATGTGTGTGTGTGTGTGTGTGTGTGTGTGTGTGTGTGTGTGTGTGTGTGTGTGTGTGTGTGTGTGTGTGTGTGTGTGTGTGTGTACTCACCTAGTTGTACTCACCTAGTTGTGGTTGCAGGGGTCGGGTCATAGCGCCTGGCCCCGCCTCTTCACTGTGTGTGTGTGTGTGTATGTGTGTGTGTGTGTGTGTGTGTGTGTATGTGTGTGTGTGTGTGTGTGTGTGTGTGTGTGTGTGTGTGTGGTGTGAGTGATGATGGGGTAATGAAGGGTGATGTTTGATGTCCTAGTTGTGAGGGTAAGAATAAAGAGCAGTTAGAAATTCGTGATTTAGATTGGTGTTCACTAAAGCGGCTACGCCATGACAGGGATCAACAAGAGACTGGCGAGTAGTGAACAATAGTCTGGTTTGTAGCGGCACATCTGGGCGCTCTGTATTATTGAATTTTACCAGGATATATCTGTGTTTTAGTGACGTATATTAAACTATGCGACCTTAAGGACAATGTTGTGTTGCTGTTAGTGGAAGATCTAGCGAGCCAGCGCCAAGCTGGACCCCATCTGGACTGCTCCGTCAGTGTTGGTGTGTTTGGCGATACTTTGTAAGAGCTTTGTCGTTTTTGTGTGGAAGATGAAGACGGATTTCGTGGTTTTAGAAAGTTTCTCAGGCCGTTCGTGTTCTTGTGTTTGTCTGAAGATGTGAGTAACGAGGAAGTGTTGGTCTTCCATCTGGAAGTGGGGCGAGCATGAAGAGTGAGTGACGTTGAAAGTAAAGGTTGTTGATGGGACGGACTTTGTGTGGACTCCAACTCAAGGTTAACTCTAGTCCCATCGTTTGATGTTGTTTTGAGTTCTCTATCCCCTGTGCTTTCTAATCTTTATATGGATTATTTAGAAACTGCTCTTCTTTCTACTGATAGTGTGCGCCATTCTCTCTGGCTTCGCTATGTATAATATAATAATAATAATAATAATAATAATAATAATAATAATAATAATAATAATAATAATAATAGATGATATCTTTGCTCTTTAGCCACATGCCTCAAATTTCTTTCAACTATTTCTTGACGCTGTTAACAATTTTACTCCAACCATTATGTTCTAAGATGAATGGAGCGAGAATCTAACTCTTTGCTTCCTTTTCTTGATATTCGTGTCCATCCTTGATATTGTGTCAGACACAGCAACATGTTGGGATCTTGATGCAGGGAATTCTTCAAAGCTTTCCTGACTTATAGACATGACCTACTTACACTAGTGGGTTTCTCCACTAGTGACTTAGTCTGCCAACGGTCAACTTCATCTGTCATCAGTATATAAGCTCCAGCTCCGCGAATATGCTGCACTTTTATCAAGATTGATGGTCTAAACACATCGAATCAAGCTGAAGGACTGATTCCCTCAGGCTCCTCATCATTCACCTTCCTCTGCATTGGACTGAAGACACCACTGGCTGGCGAAACGTTTTCTGAATTCTTAAATAAATATACCCTAATGTGTCACACGTGTCTCATTTATCAACTTGTCGGTTATCTGAACCATTTATTAAAAAACTACTGCTGTAGTTCGTACGTCAGTTTGCGTGCGGCCAGCAGTAACAGCCTGGTTGATCAGACCCTGATCCAGCATGAGGCCTGGTCTCAGACCGAGCCGCGGGGGCGTTGACCCCCGAAACCCTCTCCAGGTAAACTACTATTACTACTACTACTACAACCACTCTCTTCTTCCCTCGCCCCCCTACTGTCTGGTGTTTTTAGCCTTCTAATTTGCCGCCCCAGTTTTTGAAATGGTCCAGGACAGGAAACTTTGTTATTAGGTTTTTGCCTAACGGGTTTTTGGGTTGTTGCAGCCACGGTATGAATTCAAAAGGGCCTGTAGTCAACATTAGTTTTGGTTTTTAAGATTTGGATTTTGGCTTTTAAATGAGATCAGTGGACCTACTTTTGGGGCCCTGAAGCTTGAAGTTTTGGGGCCCCTTCCCCCCTTCTCATACAGTAGAAAAAAATATTTAAAAAGTGGATAAAGCCTTTTGGGCCCCTCCAGGTTTAAAAAACCCCAATTTTATTGTTTCATAGTAGATCAGTCCATGCTGGTTTCCAACAATGTAGATTTGTAATTTTCCTTTTTTTTTTTTCTTTCCAAAATAAACCAAAAAATCACGAAATCTTCCATCAAAAAAAATTCGTTGCAAAAGTTTCCAACAAAAAAGGAAAAATATTATAGAGAAGAAACTTTTCCCCAAATAATAAAATACCAAGCTGCTACACATGGCTTATGTGACAGTTTGTTATGCCATTAGATAATGAACTTTTTATAAAAACTGTTTTTTCCCCCAGAGATTTACGAAACAACGTTATCAGACTCTGAGTTCCCAGTGTTCCACCAATACCCAGATTACCATCTGGATACTTTATGTATGTTGAAATTCTGTGGTTAGAATTTTAAAAGTGTTTCACTGTAGGAAAACGAGTTGGTACTCCTATAGCTCACTCGTGGGAAACCCCCCAGTTGGTATCCCATAGCTCACCGTGGGAAACCCCCGAGTTGGTCCTTTTTCCAAAAACGTCTTGTTTGTATTATGTCTGTAGAAAACATAACTCGAGGCCTCCTACTTGTGGGCCCCAGTTCCCCAACAATCGGGGAGTACATAAAAGAACACGGTTTAACTAGGGGTACATGCAAAAACCCGGGTTTTAAACTAGGGGGTACATACAAAAAAAAGGTTGCAACTACGAGACTACGTACAAACAAGACAGTTGCAACAAGGGGGAGACAACCTCCTTGGGGAAATATCCGTATTTAAAAAACCCGTGCTCAATAGTTATAAAATCATTGTCAACTTCAATCTGCCCCCATCTATATATTAAAATTGCTATTGCAGATAAAAAATCTTAGCTTGTAAATAAAACTAGCTAGGAACCCTTAACAAACCCTTTTTAAAAAATTTGTGTACAAAAAAAGGGGAAACTAGGGTTTTTTAAATTGTTGAATACATGTTGAAGGTTATTAAAAAAGATGGTGGGATAGTTGAGCACAGAGGTTAGAGGTATTTCAATTGCATTTAAAAAATGGTTAAAATGCAGTGGAAAAGGGTTTTTTTAACACAATGGTAAGAGAAAAAAAAAAGGTCATTTAAAAAAAGCAACACTGGGGTTGAAAGATATTTAAAATACAGTGTCAAAGAAATATATTTCAACGTTGGGTCAAACTGAAAAAATGGTACAGATACCACTAGATAGGGAAAAAAAGCCCTTTTCAGTCAGACATTTTTCAAAAAAAACTTTTTTTCCCAATGGCTTTTTAGTGCCACTTGTATTATCTCTTATCAGAGTTACTAAGAACTATAAACTGTTTCTGAATTATCTCTGATTAGGACTGGAAGTCACTAGTGGCGAAACTTTCCCCCTGAAATAAATGTCCTGTGGTCAAATATTTTAAAATACAATGGTCAAAATAAAACCAAGGGAACCCCAAACAGGACCCCCAAAAGGGTTTAGATAACCCTGACCCCCAGTTAGCGAACATTTAATTATACGGTTTATTTCTTAAAAATACTGAGAGAACTTACAGAAACCCGAATGTGACTCAACCTTCGGAAAGTTAAAGATAAAAGTCAAAAAAAGGGGAAGATTCCAAAACAAAAAAATTACTTCACTGAGGTCATCTGAGGTCACTTTAACCCGACCTAGAATAAGAAGGTCGGCCATGAATCACCCAAGGGGTAATTGGATTTTTTCCGTTCATTATAATTCAAAGCTTTATTACAAATGAAATACATTAATTAAGACATATTAGTACCCCGCTAATAAAGACCCCTTATCAGCTGATCCCCTAGAGACATAACTCTAGGGCTTTGATTGTCTGGAAATTTATTATATATTGTATTACATTTAAACCTCTGAAAATTTATACAGTATGTGACTGAGGAGGGAAAATAATGAAAAAAAAATCATTGTTTTTTTTTTTAATGAGGAAAATCAAGATTTACTAAGATTTGATTAATCAGTATTTTGAAGAATTTTATAATAATGCAATATAATGTTTAAGTGAAAATATAAATAAATGTGTACAATTATCGGTATCGGCTGTTTTGATTTTTTTTTGGGATCGGTTCTCGTCATCGATATTGGTTAAAAAGGCCGATACTTTTAAAATTTAACATTACAAGTGTGCTTAAAATATCAAAATTAACATTCTATCTCACGATTGTGAAGGTTACTCACAAAACACACCCCGGGGCCAGGAGTGAGTCTCCCCCCTGCAACCACAAATAGGTGAGTACAGGAGGAAAGATTCAAACCCCCCAATGCAAAGTCATGAAGATCGGGGAAAGTAAAGAAGCCGCAGAAGAATGCACCTGGGGGTGAAAGACAAAACCCCTCAGAAAGAATTTTGGGGTCAAATAATTCCGAACATATCTCCTGAGGCGCACATCAACCAAAAACTGCTGCAGCATATGGGTACTAGAAACCAAGAATAGTTTTTACATCTCAGAAGGGGGTTTTTCAGAACTTGCCCCGTTAGTCAGGCCTATACTGGAGTATGCAGCATCAGTTTGGAAAAACCGTGCAAGCACGTCGGAAATTAGAGCCCGGAGCAAAGAGCATATCCCACGAGGAGAGGTTAAGGGAAATTGACCTGACGACACTGGAGGACAGGAGGGACAGGAAGACATGATAACAACATAAAATACTGAGAGGAATCGACAAGGGGACAGAGAAAAGATGTTCCAGAGATGGGACACAGGACAAGGGGGGACAATAGGAATTGAAGACTCAGATGAGTCCCGAGATGTTAGGAAGTATTTTTTAGTCACAGAGTTGTCGGAAGTGGAATAGTCTGGAAAATGGAGTGGTGGGGCGGTTCCATACATGCAAGAAGAGGTATGATAAAGCCCACGGACAGGGAGGAGTGACCTAGAGCGACCAGTGAAAAGGCTTGCTAGGAGCTATGAATGTTTCAACCACAATTAGGTGAGTACAGACAATAAGGCTTCCCCATAGCTTAAGAGCAGGTGTAAGGCCCACGAGACCAAGAGGGGGTGAATGTGGCAAATGGCAAAATTTAGAGGGGCACCAGGTGCTGGGACGCGATCCCCCAGTTCCATGTAGGAATACAAAAAGTGGCCTACTGATTCTTATTTAAAGGTAGTTCTTCGATTCTTATTTAAAGGTAGTTCTTCTGTTCTTATTTAAAGGTAGTTTTTTGATTCTTATTTAAAGGTAGTTCTTCTGATTCTTATTTAAAGTAGTTCTTCTGATTCTTTTTTAAAGGTAGTTCTTCTGATTCTTATTTAAAGGTAGTTCTCTGATTCTTATTTAAAAGGGAGTTCTTCTGACTTATTTAAAGGTAGTTCTTCTGATTCATTTAAAGGTAGTTCTTTGATTCTATTTAAAGGTAGTTCTTCTGATTCAAAAGGGATTTTTCTGATTCTTATTTAAAGGTAGTTCTTTTGATTCTTTTTTAAAGGTAGCTTTGATTCTAAAAATAGTTCCCTTTTTTTGGATTTTTTTATTTAAAAAGCTTTG
>WNWK01027414.1:0-26318 GCA_009830355.1 Cherax destructor
AGAATTAGCACCTTATTTATTTTTAAAGCTTCAAGTAAAGGAATTATTGGATGAAAGGCAGTATTGATTTGCTGGGAACTATTTCAAGAGAATATATAAATGGGGATTAAATTAAATGGACAGATAGTAAATATGATATAAAATTAACTTAGAAGCAAGATTTGATTTATATTATAAAGTTTAAGCAAGTAATAGCACTAAAAGTAAAGTACATAGTGTATGAGGTAGTTGGTACTAGCTAGTATAAAGTTAGTACAAAAATTTCACAAAGTAGTAGTAACATACACTAATACAGCACACGTATATTATGTGTTGAGGACAATAGGCTAATCAGTAATGGTAATGTCAGCTTGTCTAAGGAAGTTGGTGAGATCACGTTCGTTTGATATAGAAAATTACTGACCTGTTGATACTTTTCGAACTAGTATTTTCCCATCACGAGCGAAGCACTGATGGATTTTGTTCTCCAGTTTAAGTTTTCTCAACCTAAACAGAAGGTTTTGACGTTTCCTGGTTAGGCACTCATTGATATATACTCCATTTTTCACTGTAATTGCTGATTTAATTAGGTCCTTTTTTGTATCATATGAGTGAAGTCTGATCATTATACGTACTAGGTTTACCTTGTTTTCCTAGCAATCGTGTTTCTTTGATTTCATTACTTTGCACATTAACTTGTAGGTGGTCTTGTAATATGTTGATAGCAGTTTCCTTGCACTGGGATTGAGTTATGTCTCTGGGAATGTGGTTGCTGTTTATTATAACTGCATCAGACAAGTTATCTTGTTCGGTTTTGTCATCTTGAAAATCAAGATATTCATCAAGTCGAGTGTGCATGTTGTTATTCCAGTCCTTGAGTGCTTCTTCCACCTTCATATTCAGAGTTGTTATTTGACCTTACCCTCTTCCATACATTTATTAAATAAAAGCACCAACCACTCCAAAACTATATCTTCACCTGGTTTTAACATTTCTAGCAGGTGGGAATATAGTTTTGGAGTGGTTTATTTAATAAATGTATGGAAGAGGGTATTCATATCTTACATTATTTATTTTATAAAATCCAAATATGAACTAGAATTGGATAGTCTAGAAGCACCAATGTGAGAATACTTTTTCTCTCTTTCTGCCAAAATGCAGACTTTCCTGTAAGGTTAGCACATCATGGTGGATTTTGATAAACCTAAACAAAATGGCTAGACATTCTTGACAAAAATGTAATTTCTGTACTGAAAGGAAAAAAAATTTAGTCCCCAAAAATATGATTTGGGGGTAAAAGGGGTTGAAGAAAATGGTGGGTTATGCTTATTGTATTTTTCTGCTATAACACACATGATTTATGCTGTGAACAGGATTTTTCAGTTTCTTTTTTTATGGTTTATTCACTAAAAGTATTAAGATTACTATTTTTTTCTTGTGACTTAATTTCCCCTCTTTGTGTTGTCACGCATTTTTTACTACCATATTGTTCTGTTCTGCATTACTCATCCAGATTCTGTATTTTTTAGTTTTCCAGATTCTTCAGCTAGATACACTTGCTATATAGCATTTTATTGTCAGATTATTACTTGACAGGTTGTCATTCAATACTTATTTCACAAATTTTTATGATTTGCTACTTCTGTCATTATTAGCACTTTTATCATTCTACACTCATCAATTTGTCATCCATGATATGTTTCACATTAAGGCTGTCACGATGTGCATTACTTCAATACAAGAACAGGGGAAAGTCCAATGAAAATAAGACATCCTCTGCATGCAGCAAATCTGCACTAAGGAAATCATGATAGTTGTGTTTTGTTTTCTTGTTATTTCCCTTTACATGACAGAAGTACTTCACCACCTCACACGTCACTTTCTTTGTGGGTTTTTTTTACACATTATTAATTATTTTTTTTATATTTCCATAATATATATTTTGTTTATATTTTCATACCTTAGCCTTTTGAGTGTGGAAATGGGAGAGTAGATGAAGGTGAACAGTGTGACTGTGGACAGAGAGAGGTGTGTGACCTCAATGATCCTTGTTGTGACCCCCTCACATGTCGTCTTAAGCTGGAAGCAGAGTGCGCCAGTGGTCCTTGCTGTGATAACTGCCGGGTAAGATAGTATTGTATTCAGACTTCACCTTATAGAAAGATATGTGAAAATACAGTTTACTTTACATGTAAATTTTGCACAAGCTGGAAATTATAAAATAGGTTTGACTTCATGACTATAAAGTAAAAGTGAAACTAAAATATCACTTGTATTTCTACACCCTACAGCTACGTCCCAAAGGTTACATGTGTCGTAAAGCGCAAACTGAATGTGACATTCCAGAATTTTGTAACGGACTTCATGGCAGCTGCCCCATGGATATATACAAGAAAACTGGCAACAAGTGTGGAAATGGAAAAGGCTACTGCTTTAAGGGTATTTGCCCTACATTAAATAACCAGTGTGAGCTTATTTGGGGCTATGGTGAGTATACTTTCATCATTTATAGCTGTGTGAGTGAGAACAATATAGGAACTCCAGCTATTTTTCTGTATGTGTGTGTGTGTGTCTAATTACAGGAATAAAACTATGTTCATAGTGTGTCTTCTTGTTCATCATTTCTTAAATATCCCAGTACTGGTTTAATACTGGTACCTCTTTTTATTCCATTCAGCAATGCACAGGAGTTTCTCACTGTTTCATTTATG
Source organism: Cherax destructor (assembly GCA_009830355.1). Classification (NCBI taxonomy): domain Eukaryota; kingdom Metazoa; phylum Arthropoda; class Malacostraca; order Decapoda; family Parastacidae; genus Cherax; species Cherax destructor. The sequence goes on from WNWK01027414.1 coordinate 2,691, forward strand.
TGATTGTCCAGTGACAGTCTTTGGTCAGTAATAACTACTCAGCCCCTCTGTGTCTGAAAATTTTAATATTTTATTTCAAAGCTAATATTCTTCAAGAAGTTGGTTTTCACTTTCTCCTATTTCAGTTGCATGGCATTTATCTTTAAATTCCATCATTCATCAAGGACCTCAAGGGAAATATGTCACTTTGACTTTTAGTTTTTGTTTTTTTTAATGTCAGCTATTTCCCGCTGAGACAGGTTGACCCAAAAAGAAAGAAAAACACAAAAAGAAAGAAAAAATTTTCATCATCATTCAACACTTTCCCATCACTCATACATAATCACTGTCTTTGCAGAAGCGCTCAGATACGACAGTTTAGATGTCGCTTGAAACTGCCAATATCCCAAACCCCTCCTTTAAAGTGCAGGCATTGTACTTCCCATTTCCAGGACTAAAGTCCGGCTAACCAGTTTCCCTGAATCCATTCGCAACATATTACCCTGCTCACACTCCAACAGTTCGTCAGGTCCCAAAAACCATTCGTCTCCATTCACTCGTAACTAACACGCTCATGCACGCTTGCTGGAAGTCCAAGCCTCCCCCCCTTGCCCACAAAACCTTCTTTACCTCCTCCAACCTTTTCGAGGATGACCCCTACCCCACCTTATTTCCCCTACTGATTTATATGCTCTCCAAGCCATTCTACTTTGTTCCATTCTCTCTAAATGACCAAACCACCTCAACAACCCTTCTTCAGCCCTCTGACTAATACTTTTAGTAACTCCACACCTCCTCCTAATTTCCACACTACGAATTCTCTGCATAATATTTACACCACACATAATTAGACACGACATCTCCACTGCCTCCAGCTGCCTCCTTGCTGCAGCGTTTACAACCCATGCTTCACACCCATATAATGTTTTTTGTCTCCACAGATACCTCAATGCACCACTCACCTTTTTTCCTCATCCTTCATAAACCCATCCACTGACAAGTCAACTCCCAAATACTATCTGAAAACATTCACTTCTTCCATACTCCCTCCCTCCAATGTGATATCCAATTTTTCTTTATCTAAATCATTTGATACCCTCATCACCTTACTCTTATCTATGTTCATTTTTAATTTTCTGCCTTTACACACCCTTCCAAACTCGTCCACTAACCTTTGCAACTTTTCTTTAGAATCTCCCTAAAGCACAGTATAATCAGCAAAAAGTAATTGTGTCAACTCCCATTTTGTATTTTGATTCCCCATAATTTAATCCCACCCCTCTCCCCAACACCCTAGCATTTACTTATTTTACAACCCCATCTATAAATATATTAAACAACCATGGTGACACTACACATCCCTGTCTAAGACCTACTTTTACTGGGAAGTAATCTTCCTCTCTCCTACACACCCTAACCTGAGCCTCACTATCCTCATAAAAACTCCTTACAGCAATTAGTAACTTACTACCTATTCCATACACTTGCAACATCTGCCACATTGGTCCCCTATGCACTTTATCATATGCCTTTTCTAAATCCATAAATACAATGAAAACTTCCCTGCCTTTACCTAAATACTGTTCACATATATGCTTCAGTGTAAACACTTGATCTACACATCTACCCATTCTATAGCTTCCTTGCTTATCTGCAATCCTGCTCTCTGTCTTACCTCTAATTCTTTCAATAATAACCCTACCATACACTTTACCTGGTATACTCAGTAAACTTCTTTCTTTCTTTCAATGCACCGGCCGTATCCCACTGAGGTGGGGTGGCCCAAAAGAAAAAACGAAAGTTTCTCCTTTTATATTTAGTAATATATACAGGAGAAGGGGTTACTAGCCCCTTGCTCCTGGCATTTTAGTCACCTCTTACAACACACATGGCTTACAGAGGAAGAATTCTGTTCCACTTCTCTATGGAGATATGTAAGTGGAAATAAACAAGAACAAGAACTAGTAAGAAAAATAGAAGAAAACCCAGGATGGTGTGTATATATATGCTTGTACATGCATGTTTATGAGACAGAAAAAAGACACCAGAAATCCTACCATCATGTAAAACAATTACAGGCTTTCATTTTACACTCACTTGGCAGGACGGTACTACCTCCCTGCGTGGTTACTTATTCCCCTATAATTTTTACAATATCTTTTGTCCCCCTTCCCTTTATATAAAGGAACTATATGGGCTGTGGTTTGTACGTCAGTTTGCGTATGGCCGGCAGTAACAGCCTGGTTGATCAAACCCTGATCCACCACGAGGCCTGGTCTCAGACCGAGCCATTGGGGCGTTGTCCCCCGAAACCCTCTCCAGGTATACTCCAGGTATACACTCTCTTCCAATCCCTAGGTACCTTCCCCTACACATATAGTGGACCCTCGGTTAGCGGCCGTAATCCGTTCCAGGAGCTAGGCCTTTAATCGAATTAATATTCCCCATAAGAATTAATGTAAATGGAATTAATCCGTTCCAGACAAAAATATTCACCAATAAATAATTTTTTTAACAATTAAATCAGTATTACAAACCTTTATTGAAGACTAATGCTGGCTTCTGGAAGATGGGGAGAAGGAAATAGGGAGGAGTTACTAGTTGGAAGGGGAATCCCCCTCCAAAAGGACTTCAGATGACAAGTCCCTCTCTGGGGTCACTTCTCTTCTTTTTCTTTTAATGCCACTAGGACCAGCTTGAGAGTCACTAGAACCTTGTCTAGAAAAATAAGTGTCCAGAGTGCTCTGTTTCTGGCGCCTCTTTAACATGTCCCTGAAGTGGGACAAGGTTTTGTCACTAAACATGTTGCAGATATGGCTTGTTTCAGCTTGGTCAGGATGGTTTTTTCAACAAATGTCTGCACCTTAGTACACATAGAACAAATTTCCTTAATCTCTGCAGAAGGCACCTCCTTCTCTTCCTTTTCCTCCTCCTCCCTTTCTGAAGCAAGTTCCTGAGCTGTGGTCTGTTGCTGTTAGAGATGAAGTTCTTGCAGCTCTTCAGTTGTTAGCTCTACCCTGTGTTCCTCCACCAACTCTTCCACATCCTGACCACTCACTTCCAACCCCAGGCTGTTCCCCAATGTCACAATATCTTCCACAACAGGCACAGGGTCATCAGCTGCAAATCCTTCAAAATCCCTCTGTTGGACACAATCTGGCCACAGTGGTCTCCAAGCAGAGTTCAAAGTCCTGGTAGTCACTCCCTCCCAAGCCTTACCTATAAGGCCTATGCAGTTGTAGATATTGAAGTGAATCTTCCAGAACTCTCTAAGGGTCATTTCAGTGTCTGAGGTCATTTCAAAGCACTTCTGAAACACTGCTTTGGTGTACAGTTTCTTGAAGTTAGAAATGACCTGCTGGTCCATGGGCTGGAGAAGAGGAGTGGTGTTAGGAGGCAAGAAGTTCACTTTTATAAATTTGAAGTCCCTAGACATTTGGTCTTCCAAGTCTGGAGGATGTGCAGGAGCATTGTCCAGTACCAGGAGGCACTTGAGTCCCAAATTGTTATCCTGAAGGTATTTTTTAACACTTGGGCCAAACACATCATTAACCCAATCTTTGAAAATTGACCTTGTGACCCATGCATTTTGACTTGATTTCCACATCACACACAATCTTTTCTTGTGAACATTGTGTTTCGTGAACACTCTGGGAGTTTCAGAGTGATACACAAGTAAAGGCTTCACTTTGAAATCCCCACTTGCATTGCTACACAACATGAGAGTTAGCCTGTCTTTCATAGGCTTGTGTCCTGGCAGTCTTTTTTCCTCCTGCGTGATGTAGGTCCTCCTTGGCATTTTCTTCCAAAAGAGTCCTGTTTCGTCACAGTTAAACACTTGTTGGGGTTTCAGATTTTCACTCTTTATGTAGTCCTGAAATTCCTGCACAAACTTTTCAGCAGAATGTTTGTCTGAACTTGCAGCCTCACCATGCCTTACAACACTGTGTATGCCACTACGCTTCTTAAATCTCTCAAACCAGCCTTTGCTGGCCCTAAATGCACTACCAGCAGCACTTGTTCCAGGAGTCTTCTTCACAAGATCTTCATGCAAACGCCTTGCCTTCTCACAAATAACAGACTCCACTAAACTGTCTCCCACCATTTGTTTTTCTTTAATCCACAATAATAATAACTTTACCATTTGTTCCATTATTGGTAACCTTTGTTTCGTAAGCACATTTACTCCTTTGGCAACATCAGCCCCCTTGATCTGTTCTTTCTTTGACAGGATGGTTGTAATTGTTGATTTGTTTTTGCCAAACATCCTGGCAAGTTCCAGCACCTGCATACCACTCTCATGTTTCTCAATCACTTCTCTTAAATTCCATGGTATTTCTCACTCTCTTTGCCACAGGAACTTTACTAGGAACTTTCTTGGGAGCCATGGTTACTTATTTCGCAGTTGTACTGGCAAAAAACAATGGAAAACAAGCGAAATGTTTGTATGAATGAGCAGAAGCTTCCTTACGTACCAAGAGACAAACAAACTGAAGCGCAAGCATTCCCAGCCGGTGGGTTGATGCGTCCAATACGGCCGCTAACCGGAATAACGGCCGCTAACCGGGTGCCGTAAAACCGGCCGCTAACCAAGTTGGCCGCTAACAGGAATGGCCGCTAACCGAGGGTCCACTGTAGTTTAACCCTTTCGGGGTCGGTGCCGTACTAGTACGTTTTACGCGCCAGGGTCGGTGCCATACTAGTACACGTAAATTCTAGTGGCCTCAAATTAAGCGGGAAATGGCTGGTAGGCCTACATATGAAAGAATGGGTCTGTGTGGTCAGTGTGCGCAGTATAAAAAAAAATCCTGATAAAAAAAACTGACCGTATTTTTCGTTTAAAACAGCGAATTTGCAATCTATTTTCATATGGTATTTATTGATATATTCTCGTTTTCGTGGTCTCATTTGATAGAATGGAGGAAATACTACAGAAATAGAGATGATTTTGATTGGTTTTACGATGACAAGTACCTTGAAATTGAGCTCAAAGTAGTGAAAATGTTCGATTTTTGCCGATGTTCAAGAGTAAACAAATCACACCACGCATCCAATACTCATCAACTGGTGAGTCTAATATTCTTGCACGAGTGTGCTGATATTATTTATACAGTTTTTACAATGATGCAGTTGTATACATAACAGTAAATCTTCTATTAGTTGAGAAAATAAAAATTCAAAATGGAAAGCAAAAGTAATGTAAGAGGGGCCTGGAGACGTGACTAATGAACAGAGAAGATGTTATTTTAGTGCCAAAAATGTCTGCCTTGTTTATTTTTAACCCCATTTTGAAATTGACATCGTTTGAAATTTGTGTGAAATTGGCCAAATTGCCAATTTCTGACCACTTTTTTGGGTAGTTGAAATTGGTAAATGGGCGGTTTCTTGTACTCAATCGATAGAAGAAATGGAGTTCTAGCGAAATAGCGATGATTTTAGTAGACTGGAACATTGGAATATGCCAAAAATAGGGCTCAAAGTGGGCGAAATCGCTGACACATAAATATTGTCGAGACCGATAACTTCGCGAGAGCATAATTCCGTACGTTTTCCATCAAATTTCATACTTTTGGTGTCGTTATGACCGGAAAACGATTATCATTTCATAAGAAAAAAGATTTTTTTTTTTTCCAAAAAATTTTCGACCCTGAGAACGAGTTTGAGAGAGGGCCTGTCAACCCCCAAAGGGTTAATTAAATGCTCCCCATTTTCATTTACCCCTGGCACCCCAAATTTACCTACTACTCCCATCACAACATTTTTGCCCACTTTAGCGCTGAGATCCCCAACCACAAGTACTCTCACTTGGTTCAAAACTCCCCTCTCACTCAACATTTCCCAAAATCTCTCTCTCACCTCTACACTTCTCTCTTCTCCAGGTACATAAACACTTACTATAACCCACTTTTCACATCCAACCCTTATTTTACTCCACATAATCCTTGAATTTATACATTTATATTCCTTTTTTTTCCTGCCATAACTTATCCTTCAACATTATTGCTGCTCCTTCCTTAGCTCTAACTCTATTAGAAACCCCTGACCTAATCCCATTTATTTTTTCCCACTGAAACTCTCCTACTCCCTTCAGCTTTGTTTCACTGATGGCCAGGACATCCAGCTTCTTCTCATTCATAACATCCACAATCATCTCTTTCTTATCATTCGCACAACATCCACGCACATTCAAACATCCCACTTTGACAGTTTTCTTCTTTTTCTTTTTAGTAAGCTATACTGGAAAAGGGGTTACTAGCCCATTGCTCCTGGCATTTTAATTGACTTTTTCAACATGAATGGCTTATGGAGGAATTTTTTTTATTCCACTTCCCCTTGGATATGAAAGGAAAAGCAATAAGGACAAGAACTATTAAGATAAAATCAAAGAAAACTTAGATGAGTGTGTATATACAAAAACGTGTTCATGCATGTGTAGTGTGACCTAAGTGTAAGTAGAAGTAGCAAGACGTACCTGAAATCTTGCATGTTTATGAGACAGAAAAAAGACACCAGCAATCCTACCATCATGTAAAACAAATACAGGCTTCTGTTTTACACTCACTTGGCAGTACAGTAGTACCTCCCTGAGTGGTTGCTGTCTTCTAACCTACTAGGTACTTTACACTGTGTATGATAATTGTACTTACATATGTGTACGTGTGCCTAAATAAGCATGCATACCTATTTACTTCCATTTCATTTTGAATAATTTTTGTGATTAATGTATTATCTAATAGATTTGACATACAGGAGTTTGTGGATTAAAAGCTGAATTGTTTGCTAGTTCATAGTTTTTTTGCTCTCCAAGTGTTTTATCTGCTTTTCTCTGGTAGCTTTTTTGCAAAGGAGTTTTATAACTATTTTCCAACCTAACAGGCCTGTTTTAAATATCTGCACAATCTTTACCTTTTTCTATTTCTCTGCCAGTTTACCTGCTTGTAGTGAAGTTTAAGAATTTTCCAAAGAATGCTGAGACCTGTGTGTTCTGGGATGTATGTACTGAGACCTGTGTGATCTGGGATGTATGTACTGAGACCTGTGTGCTCTGGGATGTATGTGCTGAGACCTGTGTGATCTGGGATGTATGTACTGAGACCTGTGTGATCTGGGATGTATGTACTGAGACCTGTGTGATCTGGGATGTATGTACTGAGACCTATGTGCTCTGGGATGTATGTACCGAGACCTGTGTGCTCTGGGATGTATGTACTGAGACCTGTGTGCTCTGGGATGTGTGTACTGAGGCCTATGTGCTCTGTAATGTATGTACTGAGACCTATGTGCACTGGGATGTGCAATATGTGCTTATATCTGTGTGCAGTGGGATGAATATGCTAAGACCTGTGCTCTGGAATATGTGTTATGGAGATACTGCTAGAACCTATGTGCCTTGAAATGCCATAGAGTACTGTTGGGATTCATGGAATACAGGTAAGAATGTACGTAAACCATCCCTCACTACTCCGTACAGCCTCTGTGTCACTGCTAGGGGGCAGCTCGCACTCTTGAGCAATTTCAGTGAATGACACTCAACTCAACAAATAATTTTCCCTAAAAGGCATGACATTTCATTCTGACCATTATTTGGTGAACAAGCTTATAATCATCTAATATAGATTTACACCTGAGAGAGTAAACTGACTCATCACATTAACAGGCAAGAAAGCAATGAAGCTCAAAATTTGCAAAATGAGATGTTAACAATTTTTCTTTGTATATTACTCAGGAAAATGATCATCCCTAAATTGATACCTTCAGTAACCCTTCTGTTAAACTAGTCGCAACATATTCATATATCATGCTGGCCAACTGAGTGCGATGTACAGTATATATATATATACTGTAATATGTACTCCCCACATTTTGCCATGTTAAACCTTAAGTAAGTAAGTTTATTCAGGTATACACAAATACATATACATACATAGATTATTATATATAGCATCATATGTGTAGAGAACCTAGGATAACCCAAAAAAGTCAGACAGAGTGACTTATTTCCATCGTGGTCTTTCAAACGACTTTCATGATTAATGGCCGTAACCTAGTCTAGCTTTGAAAAATAATCCTGGGTCAAAAGATTCCCATGCATAATGTCACTTGTGGCAGTGATTAAAGTTGCAGTGAAGAAGACACAAGGATTGTACAGATGTAAGTAATTGTATGGGTATACAGTAGAATGTCATTTAGCATGATAGTTACGTTCCTGAAAAAGTCGTGTTAGATAATTTTGTGTTAAATAATTAAAAGAACTAATGGGAAAAATAGGGTTACGTTCCAGTGAGTCCCCAAAAAGCCAAACAAATTTTTTTTAGACCAACAGATCTTACAAAAATAAAAGTGAATATGTAATTGTAGTTCATTATCGTGATGTATTATGTTGTTTTTACTGCTTAAGACTACAAATGTAATAGAAATAATAGTATTTACCTTAAATTGTGGGTGATGGTGTTTGTGGATGATTGTGAAGAGAGTGGAGAGTTATGCTGTGGCCCTACTGGGCTGAGGTGGATAGTAGAAGTTCTTGAACTGAAGTCGATGGTTGAACTGAGTGTCTAACTTTAAGTCAGTCAAGTCAGTCAGTAAGTCAGTCAGTCAGTCATTAAGTCAGTCAAGCCATTCAGTAAGTCAGTCAAGTCATTCAGTAAGTCAGTCAAGTCATTCAGTAAGTCAGTCAAGTCATTCAGTAAGTCAGTCAAGTCATTCAGTAAGTCAGTCAAGTCATTCAGTAAGTCAGTCAAGTCATTCAGTAAGTCAGTCAAGTCAGTCAGTCAGTCATTCAGTCAGTCAAGTCATTCAGTCAGTCAAGTCATTCAGTCAGTCAGTCATTCAGTCAGTCAAGTCAGTCATTCAGTCAGTCACACAAACTTATGTTTACATCTTTTTATGTGTACAAAGTAACACTTCATTACGGCCACGGGTTATGTCTTGTATAATATCTTTGTTTTCTTCGTTAATTCAAGATCAAAACACAATTCACTCTCTCTTATTCTTCACAAACACAGCTGGCTTGTAGCCAGGACTTCTTGACGCGTATAAAATACGTATGAATGCTGGGATGGTGGGGTCCGTGGTGGCTGGGTAAGGCGGGTGGTGTCTGCTGAACCACAACAACAAGACTGCTTGTGAGAATGGTTATTTGTTTTTCCTTCCCACAAACTGTAAGTAAGTTTATTCAGGTATACACAGATACAGTTACGAAGATTATCATACATAGCAGCATATGTGTAGAGAACCTAGGATAACCCAAAAAAGTCAGAGTGACAGTATTTCCATTGACTGACTTTTTTTTGGGTTATCCTAGGTTCTCTACACATATGCTGCTATGTATGATAATGTATGTAACTGTACTCACCTAATTGTGGTTGCAGGGGTCGAGACTCAGCTCCTGGCCCCGTGTATCTGAATAAACTTACAGTTTGCAGGAAGGAAAAACAAATTCCCTTTTCCTCAAAGCATGAGGATTCTTAGGCAGTAAATAACCATGGGCTTACACTTGAAATCACCTGATGCATTACCGAAAAGGAGCAAGGTGAAGCGATCCTTTGCTGTCTTGAAGCCTGGTGCACTTCTTCTCTTGCTGACTGATATAAGTTCGTGTTGGCATTTTCTTCCAGAAAACACTTGTCTCGTCAGCATTAAACACTTGATGTGGCTCATAGCCACCCTTAGTAGGACCCCCACTGACTCAATGGTTTAACCCACCCCTCCTGCCGAACCGTGTAATATCATCTTTACGTCGTGTAAGATGATAATGTGTCGCAAATCTTAAATCGTGCAATACCCGTAACGTGCAACATAATCTCGTGCTAAATGACGTTCTACTGTATCAATTTTGCCTGACCGACAGGTTTATTTATTACTGTACTTACAAATAATGTTGCAGTACTACCACTATCAAAGTGGTAAATTTTAGAATTTTACTGGAGCTGCAAAACTAATCACTAGTCATAGCTAGGGTTAATTGTTAGCAAAATATGTTAAGAATTAAGGGATCACCACAAACTGCAGTGTAAACAATGTAAGTGAGCACTCACTGTATACAGTGCCATCTGTGGCTACCAGGTAAACTATTTTATTAAAAAAAATGGTAGTCTCATAATTTTGTCTGGACTAAAAGAGGTGCCGGACAATCTATTGCTGGTAAATCAGAGTTGTACCTGTATCCTAATGGGCAATTTGTGGCAGATATTGAATATCCAGTATACTGCATATATATCAGGTATATACTGGTCAGGGCACTTTGACAGGACCGTGATTGAGTGAATGACTGTAAATGCTGTTCCTCTTTTTTGGGCCACCCTTCCTCAGTGGGAGACAGCCAGTGCATTAAGAAAAATGCTAGTGAAAGCTGAAAGCTTCTCCTAGAAGTTGGCTGAAATAACATTTAGCTTTCACTGGGTCAACATGGAAATCTGGTCTTAAGCTGGGTTGTTGGAGGTAGACTAACCCTCAACACCAGTCACAAGTACAGGCAGGTTAGTTTCTGGGGTACAGCTGTAAAGTGAAACATAGCCTTTTTTCACTTTCAAACATATATAAAAGCCTGATAACATATTACACTATCATATATTAAGTAAGCAATAGAGCTAGGCCTAAAAAATGCATATACATAGAGTACACACATTACTTACTTCAAAATATTTTCATCCTTAGCTTGTAGTGAGTTGTGAATATATATTTATTTTAAGAAGTCTGAATAAATGAAGAATCGGTATAATTGTAAACTGCTGTATTAGCAAAACACTGTAAAGTGAAGCGCTGTAAAGCAGGGCTCTCCTGTATGTGGCTGACATGGTGGTGGCAAGATTATTGTTCACCAGTGAGCACTCCAGTTGACATTTTCAAGCTTTTCATTATTTTTACTACTAATGATATTTTCAGTAAAGCTTGCTTGAAAACTTAAAATACACTAAGAAAGAAATATCTTATCTCCCTAGGTGGTCAGGCATCTGATGAAACGTGCTACAAGCAGTTTAATGTTGATGGTGTCATCTACGGCAACTGTGGCCGCCATCACAATGGCAGCTATATCAAATGTGAAATTGGGCAAGTACCTTAATTAAATGAACATAAGGAGTATATTGCCATATAACACTTCTCTTTTGAGTGCATTTTATAAAATCATCACCTTTTCACTTAATTCACTTTAGTTAAGCATTTTCTAATTGTAACCTTGAGAATTATTTTTTTTCCTGTATAGTTAAACTAAGCTGATATATGCTTAACAATTCTCAAATGGGAAAAATTATTTACGTACGTATGTACATACATTATTCTCAGTCCGCACCAGGATTTGAACCTGTGCACTCAGCATCAAAGTACTGTGTACTTTGATGCAGAGTGCACAGGTTCAAAACCTGCTGTGGACTGAGAGATAATGTATGTAAACTGATATACATATGTACAAGTTGGCCATCACTAATCTAGCAATCAGTAATTCGGTTCCATCAGTAATCTGGCACTAATTTCGGCTAGCATAATTTCAAAGTTCCAGGGTTGCCTCACCAACCTGCTGCTACTGTTTGGTGGCACTACTTGCTACTTCTCCATTTATTGTTATAACCTGCTCACTTTTAGCCCTAGCCATGGTTCCAATGAATAAAGGAAATGCTTCTCATTGTGTAAAACACACACACCGTACATTGTCCATAAAAGATAAGGTGGCTTTGAAGCCACTGTTGGTAGCCATGAGCTCAGCTCACTCAGATAATTTGGGCCTACATATAAGGGAATAGGTGTGTGTGGTAAGTGTGCACCATATAAAAAAAATCCTGCAGCACGCAGTGCATAATGAGAAAAAATGGCTACAATGCTTTTGATGTAAAACATCGACTTTTGCAGTGTATTTTCATATGGTTTATATGGTTGTATTCTCGTTTTTTTGGTCTCATTTGATAGAATTGAAGGTATATTACAGAAATAGATATAATTTTGATTGATTTCATGCCAGAAAGTACCTTAAAATTGAGCTCAAAGTAGCGGAAATGTTCGATTTTTGCCGATGTTCAAGAATAAACAAATGTGTCCAACTGGCCATTCTAATATATGCAGTCACGAATGGATTGACATTATTTATACGTACAATTATTACAATAATGTAGTAGTCTGCATAACAGTAAATCTTCTATTTTTTCTGTGAATAAACATTCAGAATGGAAAGCAAGTGTAATATAAGAGGGGCCTGGGGACATGACTAATGAACATAATTTTTTTTATTTTACTGCCAGGAATGGCTGCACTGTTTATTCTGGACTCTATTTTGAAATTGGTATCTCTTGAAATTTGTGTGAAATTGGCCAAATTACCAATTCCTGACCACTTTATTGGGTAGTTGAAATAGGTAAATGGGTGTTTTTTTGTACTCAATCGACAGAATATAAGGAATACTAGCGAAATAGCTATGAGTTTGGTAGACTGGAACAATGGAATGGGCCAAAAATAGGGCCTAAATTAGGTGAAATTGCCGATGCGTAAATATTGCCGTTGTGTTACGTACATCTAGCCTAACCACTCTGTAATCCGGCAAAATCACTAATCCGTCCCTACAGGTCCCAGTGATGCTGGATTAGTGATGGTCAACCTGTATATCATTGTTGCCACTTGTAATATACTCTTACACAGTCCATAATGAAAGTAATATTGCATCAAAGATTAATGAGTATGTAAAGAAAGACAGTATGGAGAGCAAGTCAATTCTGACAAAGATTCAGAGCCAGATTATTTATTTCAGCATGATACAATTTTTGTACAGAGATGGGTGACATTTAGGTGTGCATGCAGAAAGCCCCTTAGTATGCAAAGTGTTTCCAGCAAACTTATTCAAATTCAAATTCAAATATTTATTTCATTGCAAGTTTACATAGATTTTATAATTACAATCATAAACTGAAGTGCAAGGAGAGCCACTGACATGCCATGGCATTAAATACAAATACAAATATTTTATTTCATTGCTAGTTTACATAGGTTATGCTATTACAATCATAAATTGAAGTGCAAGGAGAGCCACTGTCATGCCATGGCATTAGGGGCAGCTTAATATTAGAGAAATTGAGTGAGTTTGTCTTATTAGATCATTCATATTACAATATGATGATAATACATTGTTGCATGGTTACATTGTTACATGGTTACAATATAGTAAAAATTGAAATTATTTTATAGGAAAATAACATTGAGCATTTTTGAAAGTAATTTACAATATAAGTATTTAGTTTATATTTTATAGGAAAATACCATTGAGCATTTTTGAAAGTAATTTACAGTATGATTATTTAGTTTAGGGTGAGTAGGTGGTTAATCTAAAATATATATATATATATATATGATCCAAAGCTAGATATTTACAGCTGTGATGATCTTAACACTGAAGCAATGAATCCATGTGAAACTCCATGGTGGTGGTGGTGGTATTGTTGTTGTTGTTGCCTCGATGTTTTCCACAAATCCAACAGTTTTCAAACATCCACAATGTCACCAATGATGTCCGGGACTCAGTTGAAAGTTGTCCCCTGGTAACGTACAGTTGCCTGATGTTTCTAGTGTGTACTGAGGTACTACTGGTGTAGTGTAGAATTGGTGGTGTTACTCTGTTTCTCAATTGGTGAGTACGCCGGCCCCCCACTCAGCCTTGAATCCGATGATCCGAGCGGAAACAGAGGACTGTGAAAGAAACCACAATAATTACTCACCACTCTAGCATTAATTTACATAGTAGGCATAAGGCCTTTAAAAGAAATGGCGTAACTGTAATTAATAACTCTACCAAAAACCAAGGCAGGACATAGCAGAAGTGAATGTTGTTAAACATGAGTGAAGCTCCAAAATAATTAAAGAGTGAAGCTCTTGAACATAAAATAATGAAGATACGAGCAGCCGTGAAGTACTTACAGTGAGATCGAGCGTGGTCAGTCGAGTGATTTCAACCGGTGGCCGGAGCCTAGCATTACACCTCTCACCGGGTGGAAAAGGGGAAGGGGTATAGCAGCAGCGAGACACTCACCCCACATTAACAAGCAAACTACTATTCAACCATCACTCTACATACCTTCACACTTTCATCACTCCTATCTATGGACTTTTCCTTCACACTTGTCGGAAAATCAATTCAAGACTCTTCTCAAAAATCACCTACTCACCCTATACTAAATACTCATACTGTAACAACTTTCAAACCCAATATTATTTTACTTAAGATAATCTCAATTTGATATGTTCATCCTCCTTAACACTTGTTGCAATTTCATATCATCATATTGTCATTTAAAATCTTATAGTATCATCATTTTCTTAATTTGTAATAAAATATATAACTAGAAGAAACTCTATAAATTTTTCTAGTATTGTTATTATACTAGTATAGCATCAACATATTGTAACTTGAAATAAAATATACAACTAGATTAAACTCAACCAATTTCTCTTGTATTGTCTTTTAATAGTAAGTACAGTGGTACCTCGAGTTACGATGGTCCCCAAAATCGCCCTTTTATGTAAGTTTATTTTTTTAAATGCTTTTGTAAGTATATTTTTGGGGGTGTAAAAGTTAGTTTGATATCTTTATTATGCACCCCATACCCATCCTGTGGGCGGTAGTCAAAAGATTACAGAGGTACATAATGGGTCCAGGGACTGGACCTCAAAGTTTGATAGCTGAGCAAGTTACAAAGGTAATGAACTCAGATGGTCACAATCATGACAAGTTACAAAGGTATTTGCAGATTACAGAGGTATATATAGGGTCCAGAGACTAGGCCCCAAAGTTTTGATAGCTGAACAAGGTACAATGGTAATTAATTCACTAGTTACAAGGTAATGAATCATGTAAGTAAATTTACTTACGTCTGTACATGGTTGCACTCATGAACAAATTATAAAGCAATGAGCAATCTATTAGTCTACACCCAGCCACAACTGTAATGAGTTATTGGTGCAAATTTTAATTGTTGGGTCACACACACACACATATACATATACACATACACACGCATACATGTATATACATACACACATACACATACACACATGTACATACACACACACACACACACACACGTGTCAATGCTTTATTTACAGGGAGCAAAGTCAGGGTATTTTTCCAGAATGGTCTGTAATATACCACTGTGGATAAAATACTTTGACATATCTTGAACATTTCTGAATGAGTAGTCTCTGAATTCATTAATTTTATCGCACTCCAGTACATAATGACGCAGGGTGTGACAAAGGACTAGTCTATTTTACATTATTCCTTATGGGGATAAATTTGTTTGGTAATGGCACTTGAACAGCATTCTCGAACAAAAAAATATCGTAACTCGAGGTACCACTGTATAACCATATTATAATTTA
Organism: Cherax destructor; assembly: GCA_009830355.1. Classification (NCBI taxonomy): domain Eukaryota; kingdom Metazoa; phylum Arthropoda; class Malacostraca; order Decapoda; family Parastacidae; genus Cherax; species Cherax destructor. The sequence continues at coordinate 18,024 of WNWK01027414.1, forward strand.
AAATAATACAGAACTAGAATATACTCAATCAATTTCTTTAGCATTAAGTACTTAGTGAATAAGTCTTTAGAATAAACTGCCCCTAATGCCATGGCATGCCAGTGGCTCTCCTTGAACAAGGGAAGTGTTTTTGGGTATGTCCAAATGAGACCGAACTGTGGAATAAAATCACATCGATATTAAAAGATGACAACACCAAATCGGACTTCATAAAAAACATGACAGCTTTCTATAACAGTTGGGAAAGTAAAAAATCAGGGCCAGATGGTGCTACCGCCCCTGGTACAGATGTTGAAATGATACCCAATATATTTAAGAATGGAGAAATAAATGATGGTGACCTGAAGAGGGACAGTAGCTCTAGTGAAATAAATGACGGGGAAACAGGTGTAGACAAGGACACACACAAAACAGTGGTACAAACTAGCAATACCACGGTAGATAGTAAACAAGGGGATGCCCAGGGAAATACTGAAGATAAATTACCGGAAACAGTTGAAGGCTCCATTGTTAGCAATAGTAACGAAGACAGACACAAGACAGGAACACACCCACCAATGGGGAACACAGTCACAAAAAACCAGGGCAAACGGAAACCAGGCCTATGTGAATATTATGCACTTGGTATCTGCAGGCATGGAAAATCTGGGAAATCAGATGGGACATGCAATTATGATCACCCCAGAAAATGCCGCTCCCATATGAAAACAGGCAAATGCAACCTCCCGTCCTGTAAGTTTTTCCACCCTGAAATGTGCCACACATCAATTCAGGAAAGACAGTGCTATAACTTATATTGCCAGGCATACCACCTAAAGGGTACGAGGCGACACAGAACATCCAGACCATGGCAAAATCAGGGTAGCCACAGCCGCTCTGGAGAGAGAGGTTTTTTAGTGCCAGGAAGGAAAAAAAGTTGGCAGGAAATGACAGAAATTGTACACCAACTGCAATCATTTCTGGAGTGGAATCACAGTCAGTGGCCTCCACTCCATTACAACAGATATTAGAGCCAGGAAAAAAAGACCCCCATACCACCAATCCAACTACATTCATCTTTGCTAATATACAGGGTCTAAAGCCAGCAACAAACAACAAGGTACCTTACATTCGTGGACTGCTTACAGAGTCAAATGCTATGTTTGCGGCTTTCACAGAGACCCACATAAGAGATCACTTGGACAATGAAATATGGATCCCGGGCTACAACCTATACAGGTGTGACAGAGTGAACAGGCAAAAAGGGGGGGTTGGCCTGTATATCACAGAGTCACTTATATGTTCAGAACTACTAAATGCCTCAAATGATGTAGTTGAAGTATTAGCAATAAAGGTCGAGAATCAAAACCTGGTCATCGTGGTTGTCTACAAGCCCCCGGATGCAACGTCCCAACAATTCCAGGAACAGCTTCTGAAAATTGACCACTGTCTGGAAAATCTGCCAGCTCCTGCCCTCAACATCTTGTTACTGGGGATTTCAACCTCAGGCACCTAAAATGGAGGAACATTGCAAACAATGTGGTAGCAGAGATAACACCAGGAGGCAGCTCAGATGAAAATTCACACATGCATGAACTTTAAATCTCTGCACCAAGTTCACCTTAAACCAGCAAATAGTAGAGCCCACAAGATTAGAGAATACGCTGGACCACATCTTCACCAACAATGATGATCTGATACGAAATGTCATCATATCAAAAACAATATACTCAGATCACAACATAATAGAGGTCCAGACATGCATGCGGGGAGCCCCAGATCAACAAAATGTGATCAGCCGTGAGGAAGCTTTCTCCAAATTCAACTTCAATAACAAAAACATAAGGTGGGACCAAGTAAACCAAGTCCTAAATGATATAAACTGGGAAGATTGCCTAAGCATCACGGATCCCAACCTATGTCTAGAACAAATTAACTCTGTGGTACTTGAGGTTTGCTCAAGGCATATTCCCTTAAGGAAAAGGAGGAGAAGATGCAAACTGAAAGAGAGGCGCTCCCTATACAGGCGAAGGCACAGAATAACGGAGCGGCTACAGGAGGCCAATATCTCTGAAATACGTAGGGAGACACTAGTCAGAGAAATAGCAAACATCGAATTAAAACTGAAGGAATCTTATAGGAATCAAGAGACACGGGAAGAACTAAGAGCCATAAATGAAATTGAAAGAAACCCAAAGTATTTCTTTTCCTATGCAAAATCAAAGTCAAGAACAACAACCAGTATTGGGCCCCTACTTAAACCGGATGGGTCCTACACAGATGACAGCAAGGAAATGAGTGAGTTACTTAAATCCCAGTATGACTCAGTCTTTAGCGTGCCACTAACCAGACTGAAAATCGAAAACCTAAATGATTTTTTTATGAGAGTGCCACAGAACTTGACAGACGCATGCCTTTTTGACATCATCACGACGCCAAATGACTTCGAAAAGGCAATAAATGACATGCCCATGCACTCCGCTCCAGGCCCAGACTCATGGAACTCTGTGTTCATCAAGAACTGCAAGAAGCCCCTATCACATGCTTTTAACATCCTATGGAGAGGGAGCATGGACACTGGGATCGTCCCGCAGCTACTAAAAACAACAGACATAGCCCGCTCCACAAAGGGGCAGTAAAGAAATAGCAAAGAACTACAGACCAATTGCGCTAACGTCCCATATCATAAAAATCTTTGAAAGGGTTCTAAGAAGCAAGATCACCACCCATCTTGATACCCATCAATTGCACAACCCAGGACAGCATGGGTTTAGAGCAGGCCGCTCCTGTCTGTCCCAACTACTGGACCAATACGACAAGGTCCTGGATGCTCTAGAAGATAAACAGAATGCAGATGTTATATACACAGATTTTGCAAAAGCCTTTGACAAGTGTGACCATGGTGTAATAGCACACAAAATGCGTGATAAAGGCATAACAGGAAAAGTTGGTAGATGGATCTATAATTTCCTAACACGTAGAACACAAAGAGTAGTAGTCAACAGAGTAAAGTCTGAGGCAGCTACTGTGAAAAGCTCTGTTCCACAAGGCACAGTACTTGCTCCCATCCTATTCCTCATCCTCATATCAGACATTGACAGGATATAAGCCACAGTGCTGTGTCTTCCTTTGCAGATGACACCCGAATCTGTATGACAGTGTCCACCGTTGAAGACACTGCAAGACTCCAAGCAGACATAAACCAAATCTTTAAATGGGCTGCAGAAAACAATATGAAGTTCAATGATGAGAAATTTCAATTACTCAGATACGGAAAACGTGAAGAAATTAAAATCTCATCGGAGTACAAAACTAATTCCAACCACACAATAGAGCGAAAAACTAATGTCAAAGACCTGGGAGTGATCATGTCAGAGGATCTCACCTTCAAGGACCATAACAATGTAGCAATTGCATCTGCTCTAAAAATGAAAGGATGGATAATGAGAACCTTCAAAACCAGGGATGCCAAGCCCATGTTGACACTTTACAGATCGCTTGTTCTATCTAGGCTGGAATATTGCTGCACACTAACTGCACCTTTCAAGGCGGGTGAAATTGCTGACCTTGAAAATGTGCAGAGAACCTTCACCGCACGCATAAGTGCGATAAACCACCTCAACTACTGGGAACGCTTGAAGTTCCTAAACCTGTACTCTCTAGAACGCAGGCGGGAGAGATACATTATTATATACACATGGAAAATTCTCGAGGGCTTAGTACCAAACTTGCACACAAAAATCACTCCGTACGAAAGCAAAAGACTCGGCAGGCGATGTAACATCCCCCCAATGAAGAGCAGGGGTGCCACTAGCACGTTGAGGGACAACACAATAAGTGTGAGAGGCATAAGATTGTTCAACTGCCTCCCAGCATACATCAGGGGGATTACCAACAAGCCCATTGGCTGTCTTCAAGCAGGCACTGGACAGGCACCTCAAGTCGGTACCGGATCAGCCGGGCTGTGGTTCGTACGTTGGACTGCGTGCGACCAGCAGTAACAGCCTGGTTGATCAGGCTCTGGTCCAACAGGAGGCCTGGTCACAGACCGGGCCGCGGGGGCGTTGACCCCTGGAATTCTCTCCAGGTAGACTCCAGGTAGACACTGTGAAAGAGGTGCCAAGACGCACACACACACACACACACTTGAAATAGTCGGGGTGTAGTAGACCATACAGCTGTTCTTGTATTAGCAATTATATTTTTTATCAGTTACAGTAGAACGTCATTTAGCACGATAGTTACGTTCCTGAAAAAGTCGTGTTAGATAATTTCGTCTTAAATAATTAACAGAACTTATGGGAAAAATAGGGTTACGTGTTTGAGAGTCCCCAAAATGCCAAACAAGTTTTTTTAGACCAACATATCTTGCAAAAATTGAAGGCGAATATGTAATTTTAGTTCATTGTCATGATCTATTACTGCTTAAGACTACAAATGCAATAGAAATAATAGTATTTCTTACCTTAAATTGTGGGTAATGATGTTTGTGGATGGTAGTGAAGAGTGGATATGGATGGTGTGGCCCTACTGAGCTGAGGTGGATATGTAATTGTAGTGCATTGTCATGATCTATTACTGCTTAAGACTACAAATGCAATAGAAATAATAGTATTTCTTACCTTAAATTGTGGGTAATGATGTTTGTGGATGGTAGTGAAGAGTGGATATGGATGGTGTGGCCCTACTGGGCTGAGGTGGATAGTAGAAGTTCTTGAACTGAAGTCGATGGTTGAACTGAGTGTCTAACTTTAAGTCAGTCAAGCCATTCAGTAAGTCAGTCAAGCCATTCAGTAAGTCAGTCAAGCTTTCTATTCAGTAAGTCAGTCAAGTCATTCAGTAAGTCAGTCAAGTCATTCAGTAAGTCAGTCAAGTCATTCAGTAGGTCAGTCAAGTCTTATTCAGTAAGTCATTCAGAGTCAAGTCATTCAGTAAGTCAGTCAAGTCATTCAGTAAGTCAGTCAAGTCATTCAATAAGTCAGTCAAGTCATTCAGTAAGTCAGTCAAGTCATTCAAGTAAGTCAGTCAAGTCATTCAGTAAGTCAGTCAAGCCATTCAGTAAGTCAGTCAAGCCATTCAGTAAGTCAGTCAAGCCATTCAGTAAGTCAGTCAAGTCATTCAGTAAGTCAGTCAAGTCATTCAGTAGAGTCAGTCAAGCCATTCAGTAAGTCAGTCAAGTCATTCAGTAAGTCAGTCAAGTCATTCAGTAAGTCAGTCAAGTCATTCAGAAAGGTCAGTCAAGTCATTCAGTAAGTCAGTCAAGTCATTCAGTAAGTCAGTCAAGTCATTCAGTAAGTCAGTCAAGTCATTCAGTAAGTCAGTCAAGTCATTCAGTAAGTCAGTCAAGTCATTCAGTAAGTCAGTCAAGTCATTCAGTAAGTCAGTCAAGTCATTCAGTAAGTCAGTCAAGTCATTCAGTAAGTCAGTCAAGTCATTCAGTAGTCAGTCAAGTCATTCAGTAAGTCAGTCAAGTCATTCAGTAGGTCAGTCAGTCATTCAGTAGGTCAGTCAAGTCATTCAGTAGGTCAGTCAAGTCATTCAGTAGGTCAGTCAAGTCATTCAGTAAGGGTCAGTCAAGTCATTCAGTAAGTCAGTCAAGTCATTCAGTAAGTCAGTCAAGTCATTCAGTAAGTCAGTCAAGTCATTCAGTAAGTCAGTCAAGTCATTCAGTAAGTCAGTCAAGTCATTCAGTAAGTCAGTCAAGTCATTCAGTAAGTCAGTCAAGTCATTCAGTCAGTCAGTCAAGTCAGTCAGTCAAGTCTTCAGTCAGTCAGTCAAGTCATTCAGTTAGTCAGTCAAGTCATTCAGTCAGTCAGTCAAGTCATTCAGTCAGTCAGTCAAGTCATTCAGTCAGTCAGTCAGTCAGTTAGTCAGTCACTCAGTCAGTCATTCAGTCAGTCAAGTCAGTCAGTCAGTCAAGTCAGTCAGTCACACAAACTTATGTTTACATCTTTTATGTGTACAAAGTAACACTTCATTACGGCCACGGGTTATGTCTTGTCTAATATCTTTGTTTTCTCGTTAATTCAAGATCAAAACACAATTCACTCTTTATTTTATTCTTCACAAACACAGCTGGCTTGTAGCCAGGACTTCTAACGCGTATGAAATACGTACGAATGCTGGGGTCCGTGGTGGGTGGGTAAGGCGGGTGGTGTCTGCTGAACCACAACAACAGTAGTAGTAACAACACTGCTTGTGAGAATGGTTACTTGTTTTTCCTTCCCACAAACTGTAAGTAAGTTTATTCAGGTATACACAGATACAGTTACGAAGATTATCATACATGGCAGCATATGTGTAGAGAACCTAGGATAACCCAAAAACGTCAGTGACAGTATTTCCATTGACTGACTTGGGTTATCCTAGGTTCTCTACACATATGCTGCTATGTATGATAATGTATGTAACTGTACTCACCTAATTGTGGTTGCAGGGGTCGAGACTCAGCTCCTGGCCCCGTGTATCTGAATAAACTTAGTTTACAGGAAGGAAAAACAACAAATTCCCTTTTCCTCAAAGCATGAGGATTCTTAGGCAGTAAATAACCATGCGCTCAAAATTTTTCCCCTCCTGCCGAACCGTGTAATATCATCTTTACGTCGTGTAAGATGATAATGTGTCGCAAATCTTAAATCGTGCAATACCGGTAACGTGCAACATAATCTCATGCTAAATGACGTTCTACTGTATATAGGAAGTAGTATTCTTTTTAGTTTTTGTAGCTAAGTAAGGTAGGAAGAAAATTCAAAGACGTGGGAGGAGCGCAGGCGCGGTGAGTCAGAGGTAAACAAACACATGCACACACACAGTGAGGACAGGCGCACACATACACACACACACTCAGTTAGGCCTAGCATCCTGTCAGTAACCCACTAACCATTTCCCTCCATACCCCGTAATCCTCCCACGCACACACACACACACACAGTACTAGCAAAATTCTAGCTTAATATTTAGGAGAGTAGTCCAAACTTTCTGAAAACCTATCTCCCCCCCCCCCCGCTCTCTTCCTCCCTCAAACGCACCCCCCCTCTCTCCCTCTCTATACCCACATCTCCCCTATCTCCCTCCCCTTCTCCCTCACACACAAACCCTCCCCTCTCTCCTCCCCCTCTCTATACCTACCTCTCCCTCTCTATACCTCCTCTCTCCCCTCTCTATACCTCCCTCTCCCCCATCTCCCTCCCTCTCCCCCATCTCCCTCCCTCTCCCTCTCCCCACCTCTATCCCTCTCCCTACCTCTCTCTCTCACTCCCCCTCTCTCTCCCCCTCTTCCTCCCTCTCCCTCTATCTCTCTACCTCCCTCTCTCTCCCTCTACCTATCTCTCTTCCTACCTCTCTACCTCCCTCTCTCTCTCTCCCTCTCCCTCTCGCTCTCTTTCTCTATCCCTATATCCACCCTCTTCTACATTTTCTCAAAGCTATCTCTCTTCCCCTCACCCCCATTCCTATCCTTTCTCCGTTTCTCCCTCACCCCCTTCCCTTCCCCTCTTCTTTCTCCCTTCTCCTGACACCTCAATACATCCACAAGGGACTCAGTGGGAAGATGGGTGGCTCAGAGAGGGCATCAACAAGGAGGAAGATGGCCGATCAGGGAAGGCCACAATGAGAGGAGGAAATCTCTAGAAGGGAGAAGGAATGGGAGAGGAAGATATTGGTGATCACTGAGGAGCTCAATGAAAGGGAAAAGGAATGGGAGAGGAAGCTATTGGTGATCAGCAAGGAAATGGAGAAGAGGATAGCTGAGGAGAGTAGAAAATGGGTAATGCAAGCCAAAAAGCAGAAGCCAAGATTCAGACCCTAGAAGTGAAGCTGCAGGGACTGACACAGAATAGAGACAATAGTACCTGGCAGGAAACGACGCTTGGAGCTTGTGCACCAGGCACAGCCAAAGGGGAAAGAGGAGAAAGGAAGAGAACTCTTGTATGCACAGGCACTGGCAGACACACATGGGGCCTGAAGCAAGATGAGCAGGACAGCACATGAGAGGATATAGAAGAAACAGCCAGGGTCAAGAAGAGCACCACAGGAACAAGGAATGTGAGCACAGAAACAAACATGAGAGGGAGACAAAAGCAGACACGAAAAAAAGGGACCCCAACAACACACTGCAGCGGACAGGGGCATATGAGCAGACCGGGCACACAAAGGAACACGGGGGAAAACGTCCATGACAGCACCGGGGGAGGCTAATGCACCTTTGGCAAGGCAATGGGGGACACAGGGGGGGAGGGGAAAAGGGGAAGCGATCTTTATCTATGGCCTGGGAAAACCGGGAAAGGGGGCACCCACGACAGAAAGGAAAAAGGAGGA
>WNWK01027415.1:0-15000 GCA_009830355.1 Cherax destructor
ATTCACCACTCACTCCCCCTGCAGACAAGCACATTTAAGAGAATCCTCTCACCTCACCCCTAGTAAATCCCTGATCGTCATATTCCTATAGCTTTAAGAGAAAAGGACATCCAACGACCTCCCATAAATTACCCTATTCCTACACCTCGTTCTATACATGGTATCTGCTATGGCCTACGTCACCCGTCACCTCCTCATCACCCATGACACATACAGGAAATCCACCATGACATACAACAATGCTCGCCTTACGTCCCCACCCACACCCCAATATCCAAACTCAATGCCCTTAAGGTCTGTATACCCCCTCCCAACATATGTATAACTCTCCCAATCAAACCCTTACGTTATTCAAACTCTCACAGAAGTAAATGGCATGGTAAGCTGTTTCCTCCATTCCACACCTACTACACGCTGATGCCCTACCAATCCATCTTAAACAGTATTGCCTTAGAAACTACCACTCCATGCAAGAACCTAACGATCACCTCCCTTACCTTGCACTCATTTCATCTTACTCAACCCCCTATATCCCTCCCAGTTATACACCGGATACACCACAACCCGCTACTACGTCCCTTGCCTCCCTACCTTCCCCAATACACTTGCCCTTATCCTCTCAGGTTCCTCACTGCTAATAACCACCTCAACCAGTCCTCACATTGCTTCAATTCCTTCCTTCCACCACCTCTGCAGGTCTCTCATCACCCTTCCCACCCTGCACCCTCTCCCTCCTTTCCTCACATAACATTGCTTCACATACATGCACCTCACTCGTGTGGCTATTGGTATCAACCCCAATCCCTAACCTCACTCTTTGCATCACCACTTCTTACGTAACCAATGTTTACCATAACCCCAGACATACCTTAAGACCCTTTTCCAAATCCTCACATCCTCCGCATCAACGGAATCCCGCTGCAGTATGCCATAATCTACCATACACAATCGTATTCACCACAATCACACGCTGCTGCAAAGCTAGATCCCCTGGCCTCCATCCCTCCATCCTACGCATAGCCCCTCCCACCACTTCTGTCAATTTACTCTCCTAGCTTCATGCGTGTATTCATATAAACTATCCACAAATCTTTAACGCTCCACAACTGTACCCATACCTCGCCCCATACCCCTCCCCCATGTACCTACTTCCAACAACTTAGACTTTGCCCATTGACTGACATACTGTCGCTTTCCCAAATATACTAATAATCCTTCCCACATTACTTAGACCCTCCTCCTCCCACCAAGACAGTTGTGTCATCCACATACCCCACTATTCCAGTGTCACATCCCTCCCTCTCGCCCCTCCATCACCTTTCCCAATTAGACTATAAAAGGGTTCTGGAGACATGCAAACAGGATTTGCGACAGGGCACCCTGTCGCAGACCCTTTCCCATCCTAACTTCTTCCCTATACATCCATTCACTTGCACTCTCACACAGAGTCCCTATACAAAGTCTCTGCCCAACCTCGATTTCCTCCCCATACCCTGTCTACGCATAAACTCCCATAACATATCTCTTTCTACATGTCATACGCCGCTCTCCAGTCCAAGCCCAGCACTTCCCCTCCCTCTCTACTCTCATAACTCCTGATCCTCCCATGGCCTCCATTCATGCTGCGACCTGGGATTCCATACTGCCCTGCTATATGTACCATGTAGCACTCTTTTCATTCTATTACCCAACACTTTCGCAAAATTTATAGTCTGCACACATCATCAATAGAGCTCTATAATCCCTGATTGTCACCCCACCCTCACCCTTTTAACTAACACTACCACCCTGTGCACTGCGTACTTCCCATACTTCATGTCTCTTTCATCCGATTGAACATACTCATCATACATTCCTTTACACTCCCCAATTCATCAAATAGAAATCATTGGGGATACCATCTATACCCGGCGTTTTCTTTCTGCTCATGCCTTGCACCGCCATCACACCTCATCCTCACTAATCTTCCCTCCATCCCTTCCTATCTTCTCTCCCCATCCCCTTGAAATACTCTCCACCAAGATCCGCCCTCCCTCCCCACTTTCACCCTTTTGCAGATTACACTCAAACCACCTGTCTAGATATATGTTCATCGCCTCTGTTGTTTCCAACCTTTGCCCTTCCACATACCCATTCACCTCATTACCCACCTCCAACCCCATCACAGTCATTTCCTCTGCCTTTTCCTAAAATTCCTCAAGACATGTGCAGACGGCCTGTCACCCCATAGCACATCGTCCATTTCCCCGCAACCTTATAGCATCAAACCTTTATTTGTATCTCTCGCAGCTGATCCCAAAACCCTATTTCTGCCACAGGGTATTTCCTCCCCTTTGTAACAACTATTCAGCTGCCCCTCAAGATACTTCTGCTTACCATACCTCCAACAGCTTTCCTCTCTGCCCCTTACCTTATAATATTCCTTATACCCGGTTTCGCACACTTTTCCCACCATTCCACTATATTCTCACTAAGTTTTCCCTAACCCACATAGGGTCCCACCACTCACAAAACCTGTAGTTCCTTCCACCCATCTAGTAATCTCACATTTAGTTTCCAGTAACCCTCATACCACCTTACCATTCCCTCCCATCCCACATCCACTAACACTCCCTATGATCTGAAAAACCCACGTCTAATGTTTGTACCCTCCCCACCACCACTTCCTCGTTACATAAACCTGTCTAACCGTGCTACATACCCCTTTTTGATAAAGTGTGTTCCACCTGCCATCCTCCCCACCACATCTACCATCCCAGCATTACCCAGAACTTCTTAGTACACCCAACACACATCCGCCCCCTCAGTTCAACGTCCTTCTTCCTATGACACTATTCAATCCTCCCATGATAGTTACTGCAGGTAATCCTCCCATATGAGAAACCAAAATCCTCACAAAATCCTCTTTTACCCTCCTAGTACTATCGGCAGGCATGTACACCTATGAAACACACCCTACCTCCCCACACCCCATCCACCTCACAATCCTCCCCACCCCCTCCTCCCATTTCATCAACCTAAATGGGCTTGTCTTTTACGCTATTGCAACTCCACCCTTTAATCTGCCAGAACACCCAGCATACACACTGTAACCTTTCAAAACAAGTCCTACCAACCCTATAATTGTGCTTTTGTAAGAAACACACATCTACAGCATATCGTCTCAGAGTCCCTCCACCCACCTACGCTTCACCTCGGCTCGAAGGCCATTTACATTAAAGGTTAAACACCTGAATATATTAGAGGGGCTTACCTTTGGACCTTTGTGGCCTTGATACAATACTCTTTTGCTGACCCCATCCTTAACAATGCTCTGCACCCCTCTAGCCCCATCCAACCCTTTCACTCTTCATTATCCCTGCGTGCCACGTCCACCCGCCTTTTGCATGTTCTTTGGGCCAGCATAAGGACATGCAAATCGCATCCGGCGCTTCCATGATGGCTTTCTTGTCTCTCAGTCACTTCTATGCTGTCAACACTCTCCTCTTTGTGCACAGATACTCCTACTTCTCCCACCACCAAACCATCACTGCACAGAACTGTCTCCTAATTCACTGACAATACCAACCAAAATATCCTGCTTCATTAACACCACTGTCCACAGATGCCTCTCATAGAGTACTGTCCATCAGTCCCTTCATCACATCCTGGAGGCACATCTATGCCAATATCTAATGTCACACCCTGGTCCTGAGACCCACACACTTACAGTCTCCTGTGTCTCAGCAGGCAAAGTTAGGAACACCTCTCGTGCCATCCACAATGTCCTCCATGCTCCCTTAGGGGCCCCAACCCCACACTCCACACCCTCCTTGACTCCTCTGGCATCCACCCCCACCACAGCCGTGCCTTGGTGATTGAAATCATCGCTTCTCATGCAGCAGCCATGTTCATACAAACCACATATCTGCAGGTTTTTCTTTGTCCTGCATAAGTCACATACACCTGCATTTTAAAATCAGTCATGACAACATATGATGGAATAGGGCTTCTGATCGTCATTTTCAGGGAGTGTAGGAACCCTCTAAATATCCCATGTAGGAGCCCTCAGTCCACCTGCCCACTGTCGTTGCATGTATAATTCCATAATCTTGAAAAACATGCCTGACATCAAAATCATCAACCTCAAACGGTATGTTTGTACTCTAACCCAAGTATAATACTGGATACATCCAACTAATCTCACCTCAAACTTGAATTACACCATTACCAGTATGTCCTGTTATTTCTCAAAATACGGCCATATGCCCCAGATGTCACCATTTTCACGAATATACGTATTGCGCCATTTAACGCTATCTCGTAAGATCTTCTCTTTGTTCAGGCCATATGTATCCCTCCAGGATGTGGCAGCACCACAGCAGCATTCGTGGGGTAAACAGTGCCACCAATTAACTCAACACACACGTGTTACGGCGTCTCTTTAGTCCAGTCGCCATTTTGTAAGAAAATGAGTTACTTCTCGGAGTCGCCACCAGGGAGTCAGTACCAGCACGTCCGTCATACGAGGGCTGGGAGGTGAATGCTCTTACCTCCTAACACACCACCGTCAGCTAACTATATGAAAACCACCTTTTCTCTTATTCATATCATGCATACATCCAAAACAAAATAGACTTACTCTACGATATCTGTGATTTCCTCTAATTTACACTTACATCACCCAAATAGCTGTAAACATAAAATTCCTAATATAGTTATTGCCTAATAAATCTTAATTTAGCCTAAGTTTACCTAAGAAACTCTCCCAGTATAACAGCTTTAATAGAAACAGTGTATCATGCCAAGACTTATTATTCTCATCACTAAATTTACTAATTGTAATATTGTTATATGTTTTATACAACCTCATTACTATAAATCTACCTTGTATGCAAATAGATATATTAAAATGTATATTACTGCTCCATTACCTGTGTTAATTAAGGTAAGAATTAGTGATAGTCTGCCTGAAATGCCTAGGCATGCTAGAGGCCATCTTTGTAATTAACATTTTAAAATATGTAGACCACACATTGTAAGCTTTGCAAAATAAACATTTATTTATTTATTTATTTAAATTTATATTATAATAATACAAGGCACAAACATTTAATAGACATTACATAGGGTGGTACCAATTATACTGGCTAGATGTTATTTTCTTCGGTGGTTATTTCTAAAACGCCTTTTTAACAATAATTAAGATAAAGTTTGTTCAGTTTTTAACCTAGAGGGTGAGCCACCGAGGATATCCCAAGAAATGCAGTGCATTATCAAGGATTGTCTGTCTTATTTCCATTGAGTCTTTCAATCTTGTCTCTCAAGATGCGACCCACACCAGTCGACTAACTTTTAGTACCTACTTACTGCTAGGTGAACAAGGACAGAAGGTGTAAGGAAACAGGCCCAGCATTTCCACCTAACCACTGACACTAAGTGTTGCCAACCAAGCCACGAGACACCTTGACATACATTAACACTTGTTAGCAGTAAGATTGAAGTAATGATTGAGATTCCTGGAAGCGTGTTCATCGCTATTAGCAACTTCTTTGTAAAGTCTTTAACAGCAGCTCAACTTATTTACTGCCGATTGTTAATACTGGCACTAATCATTACATTAATATAATAACTCTTAGAAAATTAACCCTAGCATATAAAAATAATTCAATATATTTCATCATCAAGTGTGAATCTTCATATCATAACACACTTCTCCAATTAATTTACATATTTCAGTAATAGGAATATTAGTAAATAATTTACAGATGTTACTCTGATAATAATAATAATAATAATAATAATAATAATAATAATAATAATAATAATAATAATAATAATAATAATAATAATAATAATAATAAATAATAATGATGCTAATAACAATCTTTTCTACTCAATTAAGCATCTGCAATTATTCTGCATTACATTCATTAGAAACAATGATAGCATGCGACATTACACAGCATATCTATGAATTACTGCATTTTATTTCGTATACATAAAGGTTACAAAATCATGCACATAATAAATGCACGGAGGAAGAACGAGTAAAGATCTAGGTAAGAGATACACATTAAGAACTGTCATGGAATTTTCACAACGAATATTTAACACCTTAACAAAGGTATAACTCCGAGGGACTGATTTGCTGCATTATGACAGTGCCAGGCTGCAGCTGAAAATCCTCTCGCACGCACATAGGTTAGCAGTCAGATTTTAACCAAAGCTCAAAATATTTCCGTCCGTCGATGAGTGATCAAAGAAATGAATCCCGTATTGCTGAACTCTTGTACCCCATTCACTTAAATACGAAGCTAGTGGAGACTAGTGTAGAGTGCAGCATATGTTTCGGAGTATATTAAAGGTATGAACAAAATCGGAAAAAGAATTCACAAGTCATCACATGAAACTATTATCCAAAATTCTTCAATAAAATGTGGCAAATTAACTGCTACATGGCCAAAACTACTTCTAACCTTTCACTAAGTAAATAAGCTTGGAAGTTACAGTGGCGAGGCATTTTCTTGTTATCTCATAGAGACCAATATGCTGATATGCATTTGCTCAAAAAGTTTGAAGCCGATCCAGAGATGCATCATGTTATGATCATTAAAGAGTTTAAATAAAATTCGATAGAGCACTCAGAAATTCCGTTAAAAACAGTATTCCAATTATCCTAATGTCTTTACCAAAAAAACAGGTGAGACCTTCTCAGGCCAAACTTAATCCAAAGTTCATCTAAGACAGCCAGCATCTAGGTAAGAAGAGGAAAAAAGAAAATAAGGAAGTTTTATTTGAACTCTGCAAACTTTTTACACTAGTCTTTAGGGCGTGACACACATGTTATAGGCATATAAAGGTACATTATGTAAATTTATCATAGGAAATCATGTAAAGTCAAATACTATGACTTATCTCTAATCAGAAGAACATTAATAAAGTGACGTATTAAAATTTACACAATCTAAATCAAGAGAAATGTTCCTTTGAGGAAAATACATCAGCAGTGTTGATATAAAGCTGACCAAAAGGTGCTATAATCCAGTTATTTAAAAGAATGCGACAAAAAGTTGCTCCCTATACAACCCTATACCCATAGTAATGTTTCATCCATTTCGAATGATGCAACAACCAATGAAGATTGATGGTATTCACAGTTGTTTTATTTTA
Source organism: Cherax destructor (assembly GCA_009830355.1). Lineage (NCBI taxonomy): Eukaryota > Metazoa > Arthropoda > Malacostraca > Decapoda > Parastacidae > Cherax > Cherax destructor. The sequence goes on from WNWK01027415.1 coordinate 7,153, forward strand.
ATCCAGGGTCATATAGCACTTGTGGAATAGGAGGCATTCAGCTTCTAAAATTATCACCTGGATAGCCAGCTGGGAACTGTCAACATAAAATTTATCCACAACACTGCATTACACAACACTGCACTACACAACACTGCACTTGCCCTTGTAAATTTGTTATACGACCTTTCATTTAGTGCTTCAAAAGGCAATATCTATAAAGTATAGACATCTCTAGAATACTGAGTCTCCACCTCTAGCATTCAGCCTGTTTCTTATTTTTGTAACAATTCAGAAAGTATTTTGGTCAGTTATCCTTTAAAATATGATAAATTTCAATAGTACTTTAAGTTGCAATGATAGGATACTAACTAAAGAAATAAAAACTGAAATTTTATTAACAAAGTTGTCTAGGTGGACAAAATCAAATTAAATGAAGTGATATAATTTAGGATATAAGCTTCTACCGGTTCTCTTGTAGTGCAAAGTTAAATTGTACATATACTAGTAAAGTGCTGAAGGCACATTATAACTAATAAACTCAAGTACGATCTGGTACGTTATCATCAATTATAAAATAATGGTAGCATATACAAGCGTGTGTGTGTGTGATAATGTGTGTATGTGCTCAAAGTTATTCGTTATGTCTCAGCAAGACTCCGAGTTGACTCGGCTTAAACAGTAACTGACTAAACGTCACACAAATAATCTATCTTCTTGACCAACAAGACAATCAAAACAGCTTGCTTGAACAATATGACGATTCATTCGCCAACAGCAATAATGTAACAAGCAGCAGCACAGCGTCAGGAACAAGGAGACAAAATAGCGACCATAACTGGGGACCATCCCAGCAGATCCTCCATAGAAAGTCATAAAGCTCATAATATTGAATTTAAAGTTCAGCGCCAACCGTCCCCGACTACGACGGTGTGTAGATGCCACACAAAATAGGTCGAAGCTTTAGCTTGGACCTGGGTTGACTTAGAGTGTCAGTGCACGACACAACCTCAGCAAAATAATAAAAAATCACTAAGTCTAAACAATGCCCACTGTGAACAGAGTTACACAGGGATTACAAAAGTATGTTTCGACTCACCAGCAGGAAACCATACTCTGCAAAACAGTCTAAATAACAAACAAACAGCCTGAGACAAGAGAGATCCTGGATAGATGGACAGAGAGAGAGAGGTGTTGGTCGAGCGATGAAGAGCTCTGGAGAGAGATTTTTCGACCTCAGGACCCACATCAGGTGACTCGGCCGTGCTACTCCAGCAACGGTGCGAGTACAGCCTGACACAAAGAAGCGAGCTGATAGTTGGCAAGGTAATTTGCGACGGTTGACAGCGAATCAAAACTCTTCAGCACCAAGTGCAGTGAGAAGTGTAATATGTTACATCTACCTACATATATAGCTAATATAATAAATCAAAATATATAAGCAAGATATTATATTTTTAGCTATTAATGAAAATATCAGAATATAAAATTAAATGAAAAGTAGATGTACATAAAATTTACATAAATATATACTATAAACATTGGGCGCCATTCAGGGAGCGCAATATTTGTAACATCTGACCACGGATGAAATTTGAAGCCGATCGGTAGAGTTCTTTTGTAACCATCGAATGTCTTGGGGAGGAGAGAACACTGTAACTATCAATGGTCCTTCTCTGGCTCCAAAATTTAAAGGATTTATTATAATCGTGAAAATAAATAATCACATTAAAAATATAAGTTTATATTTTTTTCTCAATTTTATTTTTGCTGTTACTTTGTTTAAAATTCTCGAAATTACATTAAAAAAACTATGATTTTGTATTATTTTAAGAAATTTCCTAATTTGATAATTTTTATATAAAACTTTCCATAAATTATCACATAAGAATCTAAATTCAGTACACAAAAGCTTCCAATTAAGATACACATTAGCACAGTTTTTGTAGAGGACCTCTAGAAGGCATTCTTTAGTTACACAGAGCTTTTCTGGCATCATTAAAATGTACTAATAATTAATAGTCAATTACATATTCACATATAGTAGTTCACTAGAATGGTATAGTTAGCGATATTTGACATATCAATACTATAAAAAAATAGATAAAGTGAATTGTTTTGTGCAAATCTTGTAACAATTTGGCACATTATTTATACCTGAAAATACTGAGGTAAAAAATATATTTAGTTATTACACATGTTAAAGCAGATTGGTGATAGAGTGAACAACAATATGAATGTTAATGTGACTTGGTTCAACTGGGCTACTATTGATATATCAGGATTAAACATAATTTGTTTAAGCGAGTTTCAAATCAAATTTGGGAGGTTCTTTTATATTATATATGTGAAGCAGATGGCTAAATGGGAACTTCTTGCATGTTCTGCATAGGAGTTCCAAATTTGAGGAGCCGTTTATAGCATGGATTTCCTGTACAGACTGAATCGAATGCGTGAATATCATACATATCTTATCTCCTGCAGCTCTCCAGGAAGAGCTTGCATCACTAGGTTGATTCGTTATGAGTGTCGTGTACACATAAAATGTTCAGTGTGGGATGTGTTGTATATTCAGTAAGTTGAAACTTTTTAACAGTGGAGGGCTGTGTCGTCTGTAACCTGATTGCGTGATAATTATAGCAATTGTGTGAGTTTTTGGGCTGAAGTTCCCAGGCAAAATACCATATAAGTGAGGTAAAGACTGAATATCCATAGTTTTGATTTTTTGTTCATATGAAAGGTGTTCCCTCAGGGTACCAAGGTCTTGGCTTTTTGTGGGTGAATTATTCACTGTTATGTTAAAATAGGTATTTCTAGATTATTCCCGAGTAAGTTTGTTGGTTGTCTTCCAAGTGTTGAGGACGACAGGGTCTGAGATTTTATATGACACATATTGTCTTATTTGCGACAGGACTGGTAGAAGCTCCAGGAAGGCATTTAGTTGGTCACTGATGCAGATGTGTAATTGTAGTGGGAAAGGACACTACCCTGATGCAACCGTGAGTTGACAATTTGTGTTAAAGTTTGTATCAATGAATGTCACATATTTACTTCTGTCGGTGAAGGAGGAATTTATATATGTGAGAGCATTCCCTCTGATATCACTATACTCTAGTTTCAACAGCACCATGTTGTACTTTACATTATCAAATGCTTTTCTTTGACAAAAAAAAAAATGAAACTTATCGAAAAGGCATTTTCCAGTAATTTAACTAAAACCAACAATTATGTTTTTAACAATTTTATTAAAATTTCAAATTTGCGCATAAACAGTCTAAGCGTATATGATGTCTTGCATTATTATTTTGAAATCGACAACACGAGGAATTCTTTAGTAAGTGAAGAAAATCAATTTCGCTATTTATTTAAAAAAAAAATGTGAATTTGGGATTCAAGTAAACCCAATAATTATTTCAACCCTATTTATTTAAAAACACTCGGGGGTTGAAAATTTGAAGCCGATGAGAAGAGGCATTTTTAGAGTTATAGCAAGGCTTACAGCGATTCAATGTTTTATGAAAAAATGGACATTAACAAATTTGTCCCCTCACAAACTAAACTTAATTAAGACTATATTGGCAAAAGACCCATCAGTTATTCAATTTTAAAACCATTCCGAAGACGTGTCGTGTAGCTTGATTGTTGCATTCAGCTCACATTGAATGTCAAATGGCTCGATCACCGGTACGGAAGTAGGTACCTGGAGTTCTTGCCGACCGGAGTGGATGGCATCCTGGGGGATAAGATTAGCCTAAGTTGTTCGAGTACTCTACATAACAAGGGACTTTCTGTATAGTATGTCACTGATGACAGGTAGGTCTGCATAAGTTGTATCATGTACTTCTAGAAATAAAAATTATTAGATATCGTATTACGTAGACTCAAATATTTCTAACGTGATCAAACGTGAATGAAAATTTCACTGTTTTACCATTAAAATTGTGAGTATGCACCTCCTCATTTGAATTTCACTTTCTTTCCTAGTCGAACTAGGTTTCACCATTTTTATCCGTTTGAAGATACGTCGTAGAGGATTTTCCGGAACTTACTGGAGCCATGTGCCAGTATGCTGTCAATGAGTGCTATTGGAGATGTTGCAAGGTTGAAGACGATTGGAAGAGGCTTTCTCGTGCTATGAACAAATTAAAAAGGGAAAGTTGGAGGAAGAAAAAATAAGAAAAGGATTCTAGCTATCATTCAAATATCCTAACAAAAATTTAATTTCGTTTTTTTTTTTTAGTTAATCAATAGGTAATTATTATAAAGATGAAAAATTGTATTAAAATATCAGTTATAATATTTTAGCAAAATGTCCTATATGTTATGCACTGGGGTTCACAGTTTTGGACCCAATTGTTATATAATAATATAATACATAAAATAATATATATATACTTTTGGTGTATATACATAAAATTAATTTATTTTAGGTGCCAAGGCTGGAGCTTGCTACTAAATGCTGCGGCTCGCAAGCCTGTCCTTCCTGTCAGCCTCCTTGGGGCCGGGGAAGGTGGCAGACCAGAGTGGTCTAGCATCTATCTGCCACCTGCCTCGTGCTGGTGGGGAATGTGGCTAGGCCTGAGACCAGTTAGTCCTGCCGCTGAAGGGTACCCCACCCTCCCAAGGAGACATAGGTCTCTAAAATGCTCTCACGCCAGGGAGGCCGGAGCCCGGAGTCACCATCTGGCTAAGGAGCACGGGCCAGGGAGAATTCCCAGTGAATCAACACCTCCTCCTCCTCCTTCTTTTTAAAGGGGTGGACTGGTAAACCAGAGGGACCTCGGTCAAGTGATAAGAAGAGTGAGACTGGCGTCAGGTAAAAAATTATCTTGTTCCTGACAGGCCTTTCCCACACAACCTAACTTTCAATGCACATTTACTTTTTTCTTTTTAGATTCAATATAATATGGAACCCATTTATGAAAATTAAACTTTAGCATGAATATGTTTAACTTTTCATTCATTTATTAGTTTTATTATGTTCATTTGCATTAAAAACATAATATCTATCGTTTCAAGAGTAAATAACATATTCTGAACAATTTATCTAACGTTCTGTCAAAAACATGTTGCTGCTTTCACCTGCATAAGCAAATAATGCATCCTGTAACACGCGGACTTTAAAGCAGGAACTGAAGTGGATGAAGATGATCATCTAATAATGAGAACGGGAAAAAACAATTAATTATCCGTAAATATATATCAGAATAAATAAATGTAAATATAGTTCAGTTCCACTTGGCTCCAGGCTGGTGTCATCATTAATGCTTGTACATATAAGTCAAGCTTGATGACTGATACCCAGAACTGTGTAGAAAAAACACGTATGTGTGTCAAGTAAAACGTTTTTTGATGACTGAAGGAACCGTAGCTTTGCGACACATATGCTCTTAACCCGTGTTTACATATTTCATACATATTGCTATATACGAACCTCATGCGGGCAGATTTCGATGTAGCTTTGTTCATGAAGTTATGTCAAATTGTGAGGGGAGAAAAAAATCCATGGAGGACACGAAAATGTTGCTACTTAACCTGGACAAACTGCAGGTTTGGTCACAAATTTCTATTGGGAAATTAATCCTCAGGAAAAGTAACGTTAGCATTGTCTGAGGTACGGAAAAGCAGACTTGGGGAAACAGAGTACAGACTCAGGAGAACAAAGTTTCATCTCATTTAAGCAGATGGAATTAAGTGCTTAACCATGGTACAGTATTTCATCAGAGGCGCACATTATCCGAATAATCTCTGACTCCAAAATTTTCTGAAAAGGAACCTGATCATAAATTTTTCAGGCCCTATTAAACGACCTAAATCTTGGAAAATGCAGTGCCAGCATTGAGAACCCCCACCTCATGACTTGGTACAAAAACGGAGAAGCAAGCTACTGGTAATGAGACTTGTAGCAAATCCAGGAGCGAGAAACTAAGAGGAATTTAAAGAACCTAATCATGAGGACATTGAAGATAGTAAGACCAAAATGAAATATGATAATCGAATATATAACACTGAGAGTACCTGGGATTGGCTGCTCAAAGGAGGAAAATGTGAACACGAAAGCAAAAAAATAAACACAAGGAGTAAGTCATATGGGTGTAGGGAGGCATTTTGTTTTTATCCTCAGGATAGTAAGAAAATGGAATAACCTGAAAAGAAGTGGTGGAGGTAGGTTTTATGCACAGCTTCAAGAAAAGAAATGGCAGAGCACACGAGATTTCAATAAGAACCCAGAATCTACAGCAAAAGAAGCAGGGGGCAGGAGTTTGAGATTCAAACTCAGAAACCACGAAAAGGTGTATATAAATGCTAGATTACAGTAATATTAGCACATAGATATATTGTAGCAGACTGCAACTTTGGGATACAAACTGTTAATTATAACCAAAAACAAATTTCAGTGTTTCTTGTAAAAAAGCCTTAAAACTTAGTTAACAGGAAGTTCAAATACCATTTATACTAATTTAAGAGCAAAGGAAAGTCTCTTTTTAATCTCATCAAACAGAAAAACAGCTGTAAAGGCGTCAGGATTATTTTCTGTGTTCGAGCTTGGCAGATGGCTTTTGAAACTGCATCTTAAGTCGTCTTCAAGGCCATGATTTTCTTCAACAAGATACACAGTAACAGTTTTATGGTATCTTTTTTTTTTTCCACAATATTTCGCCCAAACTTCAACGACGTACTCAAACCGCGCAGTCAGAAAGCTCAGTCATTCTAACTTACATTAAGTAAATTTCATTCAATTAGTTTTTAAAACAATTAAATCCATTCTTTCGTGATCGAGACTAATTTTTTAGCTTTTCAAACAATGATTTTACGATTGTTTAGCTTGTTTAGCAAAAGAACCATTGCACTTAAGATTGACCTAGGTTACCGCAGTATAATAGAGATATCTTTTTTTTTACCAAAATATTCAGTGTTGAAGCTCCCCAGCAATTTTAAGAATATCAATAAAAGCAGTCGTATTATGTGACAAACAATTCTGTAAAGATCATTATCCCTAGTTACCCTGGTGAGTCTTTTGCCCAGCGCCTTGAGGAACTTAAGATGCACTCTTTCCCCATGAGCCAAGGGTCTCCAGGCCTATTGGAAGAAACTATATAATGATGGGCAAGTTCTCCGTATTTTCTCGACTTCTCAGCTCCTGAAGGTGGCAGCTGCCTCCGCCTCCCTGGTGTATTGGAGATAGGTATCAGCAAGGTAGATGCATGTGTGATCCCACACCACCTGCTTGCCGTCTGACCAGGCTTGAAGGGTGATACCATCTGAACGCTTTTAGCTACCATCAGATCTGCATAGTTGGGGTGGGTTCCCTTGCTGCTGGACATCCGGCTGTTATGGGAGGCTCCTCTTGATGATGTTATTAACCTCACTTCATGTCTTGCAATCTTTCCCTCGGATTTACGACACACAAGACCATGGTACGAATCAGTCTGCTGCTTCACTGCCACAAATGCACATGTGTTTGGCGAGAATAGAGGCGAGCAAGTCGAAGGCAACACCAATGCGGATGGTCTGTAGGCCGAGGCGTGTGCCAAGGCTGGAGTTAGGAACAACCAACGAAAGTCCCTGCATGAGAGCTCTCACTGCCAGGAGGCAGGCTCTATCCTTCCCTGACATGAAGCATTGTTGAGGCTATATTCTCACTATTACTGGGCCATCCCAGTGCGACTGTTGTAGTTGTTGGGGGATATATATATATATATATATATATATATATATATATATATATATATATATATATATATATATATATATATATATATATATATATATATATATGCAAATACACACAAATACACACAAAATATACACAAATACACTCAAAATATACAAATACACACAAAATATACACAAATACACACAAATATA
>WNWK01027415.1:20000-26318 GCA_009830355.1 Cherax destructor
TTTTGATGTCCTCGCTGGTTGATAGTGTATGATGTCCTCGTTGGATATTGGATGATGTCCTCGCTGGATGATAGTGGATAAAAAGGTCCTGGGGTGGGTTTTATAGTGTATGATTCCTCGTTGGATGATAGTGGATGATGTCCTCGCTGGATGTAGTGTATGATGCCCCCGCTGGATGATAGTGTTTATGTCCTCGCTGGATGAAAAATGGATGATGTCCTCGCTGGATGATAGTGGATGATGTCCTCGCTGGATGATAGTGGATGATGTCCTCGCTGGATGATGGGGTATGATGTCCTCGCTGGATGATAGGGGGTGATGTCCTCGCTGGATGAGTGGATGATGCCCCCCTCTGGATGATAGTGGATGATGTCCTGGGGTGGATGATAGGGGGTGATGTCCTCGCTGGATAGGGGGATGTCCTCGCTGGATGATAATTTTAGGATGTCCTCCTGGATGATAGCGTATGATGTCCCCCCCTGGTTTTTTGTGTATGATGTCCTCGTTGGATGATAGTGGATGATGTCTCATGGATGAAAATGGATGATGTCCTCGCTGGATGATAGGGATGATGTCCTCGCGGGTTTGGGGGTGTATGATGTCCCGCTGGATGATAGTGTATGATGCCTCGCGGGAAAAAGAAAAAAATTTTTCCCGCGGGAAATTTAAAATGGAAAAAATTTTCCCCTCTTTTTATAGGGGAAGATGTCCTCGTTGGATGACAGTGTATGATGTTCCCTGGATGATAGTGGATGATGTTTGCTGGATATTAGTGTATGATGTCCTCGCTGGATGATAGTGGATGATGTCCTCGCTGGATGATAGTGGATGATGCCCCTCGCTGGATGAAGTGGATGATGTCCCCGCTGGATGATAGTGGATGATGTCCTCGCTGGATGATAGTGGATGATGTCCTGGGGTTTGGGTGACAGTGTATGATGCCCCCCGCTGGATGATATGGATGATGTCCTCGCTGGATGATAATGGATGATGTCCCCCGCTGGATGAAAAATGGATGATGTCTTCGCTGGATGTTGGAAAATGATAGTGTATGATTTTCCTCCTGGATGATGGGTTATGCCCTCCTGGATGATAGGGGATGATGTCCTCGCTGGATGATAGTGGATGATGTCCTCGCTGGATGATGTGGATGATTCCTCGCTGGATGATAGGGGATGATGTCCTCGCTGGATGATAGGGGATGATGTCCTCGTTGGATGATAGGGGATGATGCCCTGGCTGGTAAAGGGGAACCCGCGGGTGAATGGTGTTTCCCGTTGGAAAAAATAAACCCGTGGAAAAGGGATGGGGTTTCCCCGGGATGAAGGGAGAGGGGAAAAAGTTCCTCCCGGGTAAGGGGGCCCCCCCGGTAAAAAAACCCCCTTTCCCCGGAGGATTATAATGAGCCCTTTAATTGCTTTACAAAAGGGATAGTTCCCCTGGTTTAAACCTCTAGTGAAGATAACAAAGATAACTCATGATAATTCCCCGATGAAAACCCTCCCAACACGATAACACATAAAAACGATAACTCACAACACGATAACTCCGTGACACGATATCCCCAACAGTAACCCGAACACACGATAACACCCGATCTCTCCCCCGATAACTCAGATAACACAATGTATCCAACAAAACTCACGATAAAAAAGATATCCCCAAAAAAAAAACGATAACACAATGTATCCAACAATAAATCACGATAACACAAGATATCCAACAATAACTTTCCCATAACACAAGATATCCCCAAAAAAAACTCACATAACACAAGATATCCAACAAAAATTTTACGATAACACCAATTCCCCAATAACTCCCCCAACACAAGATATCCAACAATAACTCACGATAACACAAAAAATCCCAAAAATAACTCACGAAAACCCCCAATATATCCAACAATAACTCCGATAACACAAAAAATCCAACAATAACTCCCAAAGATTACACAAGATACCCCAAAATAAACCGATAACACAAGATAAACAAAACTCCGTAAAAAAGATATCAACAATAAAAAACTGAGACGATTAGAAGTAATAGGAAAAAAAATTTTTTTATAAATACCAAAAAGGGGGGCATCTAGGGATAGCACACACAAAAAAAAAAGGGGAGAGAGAGAGAGGGAGTCTCACCCCCGGGGGCTGGTCTGGAAGGCATCCTGCAGTTCGCCCATTTTTCGTGGTGAATGCCACCCAGAAGACACCTCCGTAAATGCTATTGGGGGTTTAAGGCTTCTCTTTTTAAATTTGGGAAAAAAACCCCCCGAGAGAGAGAGAGAGAGAGAGAGAGAGGAGGGAGAGAGAGGGAGAGGGAGGAGAGGGGGGGAAAGAAAAGAAAGAAAAGGGGGAAAGGGAGGAGAAAAAAGACCCTTTTTTGGGGGGTTTGAAAGTTTATTTTTGTTTGGGGAAAGTTTGAAAAAAAGAAAGGTTTTTTACCTTTTTTTGAAAAAGGCAGAGCTGTGTTGAGGTGCTTTTTTAAACTTTTGGATTCCCAGGGAAAAAATGGAAGTCAGATCCATCCATCCACTGGGGGGTTTTTGAAAAATTCCGGGGGTAATACTGAGCAGGTATGGGGGGAAAGGGTGAGGGAAGGGGGAGGGAAGGATGAGGGAAGGATGGGGAAGGATGGGGGGAAAGGGTGGGGGGAAAGGGTAAAGGGGGAAAGGGTGGGGGAAAGGGTGGGGGGAAAGGGTGAGGAAGGATGGGGGGAAAGGGTGAAGGAAGGATGGGGGGAAAGGGTGAGGAAGGATGGGGAAGGATGAAGGAAGGATGGGGGGAAAGGGTGAGGGAAGGATGCAGGAAGGATGAGGGAAGGATGAGGAAAGGATGAGGAAGGATGAAGGAAGGATGAGGAAGGATGGGGGGAAAGGGTGAGGAAGGATGGGGGAAAAAGGGTGGGGGGAAAGGGTGGGGGGAAAGGGTGCGGAAGGATGGGGAAGGATGAGGAAAGGATGGGGGGGGAAAAGGGGTGGGGAAAAGGGTGGGGAAGGATGGGGGGAAAGGGTGAGGGAAGGATGGGGGGAAAGGGTGAGGGAAGGATGGGGAAAAGGGTGAGGGAAGGATGGGGAAGGATGCAGGAAGGATGGGGAAAAAGGGTGAGGGAAGGATGAGGGAAGGATGAGGAAGGATGGGGGGAAAGGGTGCAGGAAGGATGGGGAAAAAGGGTGGGGGAAAAAGGGGGGGGGGGGAAGGAGGGGGGAAAGGGTGGGGGGAAAGGGTGGGGGAAAAAGGGTGAGGGAAGGATGGGGAAAAAGGGTGAGGAAGGATCCCCCGGGGAAAGGGTGAGGGAAGGATGAGGGAAGGATGAGGGAAGGATGAAGGAAGGATGGGGGGAAAGGGTGGGGGGGAAAGGGTGAGGGAAGGATGGGGAAAAAGGGTGGGGGGAAAGGGTGGGGGAAAGGGGGTGGGGGGAAAGGGTGAGGGAAGGATGAGGAAGGATGGGGGAAAAGGGTGGGGGGGAAAGGGTGAAGGAAGGATGAGGGGGATGGGGGGAAAGGGTGGGGGGAAAGGGTGAGGGAAGGATGGGGGGAAAGGGTGGGGAAAAGGGTGAGGGAAGGAGGGGGGGAAGGATGAGGAAGGATGGGGGAAAAAGGGTGGGGGGAAAGGGTGAGGGAAGGATGGGGGGAAAGGGTAAAGGGGAAAAAGGGTGGGGAAAGGGAAAGGGGGGGTGAGGAAGGATGAGGAAGGATGGGGGGAAAGGGTGAGGAAGGATGGGGGGAAAGGGTGGGGGGAAAGGGTGAGGAAGGATGGGGGGGAAAGGGTGAGGAAGGTTTTGGGGGGAAAGGGTAAAGGGGGAAAGGGTGGGGGGAAAGGGTGGGGGGAAAGGGTGAGGGAAGGATGAGGAAGGATGGGGGGAAAGGGTGAGGGAAAGGATGGGGGAAAAAGGGTGGGGGGAAAGGGTGGGGGGAAAGGGTGGGGGGGGAAGGATGGGGGGAAAGGGTAGGGAAGGATGAGGAAAGGTGAGCATAATCCCAAGTTTTTTTGGGTGGGGAACAATAACCGCTTCATCAAACACAAGACTGACGTATTAAAGGAACCCCCCAAAAAGGAAGTTTTCCCCACCCTATACACGAGATATGTCAGGTGCATCTTGGAGTACGCAGCGCCATTTTGGAACCCCCCATCTGGAAAAGGGGATGCAAACAAGCTGGAAAAAGTGAAAAAAGGGTTGAAAAAAAAAATAGTCCCAGAGCTGGGGGATATGAACTATGGGGGAGAGGCTCGAGGAGCTAAACCTGACCACACTAGAGGACAGAAGAACCAGAGGTGACATTATTGGTAAGTACAAAAATACTGAAAAAAATTAAACAGTGTAGACAAGATTGTCTTTAGGGGAAGGTAGTTTTCGGGGGGGACACAAAAGGGTACACGAGGTACACGAGGTCCCCCAAAAAGGGACACGAGGTACACGGAAGGGTACACGGGTTAACAACACAGACGAGTCATGTTGCGAAATCTTTTTTTAGCCTTAGGGTTGTTAGGAAGTCCATGATTAGGTGAGTAAAGATGAGAAATAGAGATAGGAGAGCGTAAAGAGAAAGAGGGGAAATAGATGAAGAGAAAAATTCAACCCCCCATAACATTAACAATTACCCCCAAAAATTTTTAAAACTCCCCCGGGGGAAAAAAAACTTACATTCATTTTCATAATATTTAAAATATATTATCAAGCTTGTACATACCACGACTCATCTTCATAAAACATCTAACAAAATTATACAATAAACTGTCATGGGAGGAAAAAAAAGCTTTTAAAGGGGAAAACATAAAATAGTGTTTGGCTTTTTTTGCCCCATTCTCTCTTTTTTTAAATAACAAAAAACCCAAATTTTTAGACTATATCACCCCCAGTTCCTTGGATCACGCGTCCCCCCCTCCCTCCCTCTTGAATGATAGACAACTAAAAAAGGGGAGACAAATGGAAAAAGGGATCAAATTACTTTTTTTCCCCTTGTACAAACAACAGTATCATAGATTTGTGATCAGTTTTATTTTATCGGTGTCGCGGGGAAAAACGTCTCCACCACCACATTAAAACACTTTTCCCCCCGGGGTCAGAAAATCTCGCTACGACCATCATCCCCTTTTTCTTCATTTCTCAGAGTTCCCAGCTAAAACCCCAGCCTCACCAAGTTTTCCCCCGTAAATCTTTCTCGGCAGTATTTTTTTTTTTTATTTTTGCAGGATATGTAATTTTTCTGTGTAATTTTTTTTTTTTGTTAAATTATTTTGGCGTAAATATTTTTTTTAATAAATCTTTAAAAAGTGTAAATACCTTTTAAAAAATATAAATATATATATATATATATATATATATATATATATATATATATATATATATATATATATATATAAACTCAATGAAAAAAAAAGAAAACTTGAATGCTTTTAAAGCACTCCCTGAAATCACTAGGGTTTTTTATGTTTGTTTTTTCACTGTCGTATTTTTTTTTTATTTCGTCGCGCGTTTTTTTGTGATTTCTTCCCATTTAGTTTTTTTTATATATATATATATATATATATATATATATATATATATATATATATATATATATATATATATATAAAATAAAAAGGGACAAAAAAATTTAAAGAGATACATTGTTGATATAAAGATGGCATATACAGTACACGAGGTGAGAGATACATGTCTAGTACATATTGTTACATGTTTTCACTGATTATAATGCGAAAATCTCATCCAGCTCTTCCGAGCTGGGGGGCTGCCCAGAATACGGGAGGCATTACCCCCCTGAAACAGCGCTGAATCGCTGGAACAGAAAACTAGCTGCCCTGGGATCCCCAGTTACCCTGTTGAAAAAAAAAAAAAAAATATATATATATATATATATATATAATTTTAATGTAGGTTGGTAGACAGCAACCCCCAGGGAAGGGACTACCATCCTGCCAGGTGACAGTGAAACAGAAACCGGAAACTGTTTTTAAAGATGGTAGGATTGCTGGTTCTTTTTTTTTGTCTCATAAACATGCAAGATTTCAGGTACGTCTTGCTACTTCCCACTTACACTTAGGTCCCCTACGCAAACATGTACACGTTTATGTATAAAACTCATCTGAGTTTTCTTTGATTTTATCTTTAGTTCTTGTTCTTATTGCTTTTCCCTTTCATATCCATGGGGGAAATGGAATAAAAATCTTTCCCCCCGTAAGCCATGGGGTTTTTTAAAGTCAAACTAAAATGCTGGGAACAATGGGCTAGTAACCCCCTTTTTCCCGTATAGCTTACTAAAAAAAAAAAACCGTCAAAGTGGGATGTTTGAATGTGCGTGGATTTGTGCGAATGATA
>WNWK01027416.1:0-26317 GCA_009830355.1 Cherax destructor
AAAAAAATAAAAGATTAACTGTTATGCAGACTACTGCATTATTGTAATAATTGTATAAATAATGTCAGTGCATTCCTAAATGAGTATTAGACTGGCCAGCTGGATGCGTATTGGACAAGTGACATCATTTGTGTACTCTGGAATATTGGCAAAATTTGAACATTTCCATTACTTTTGAGCTCAATTTCAAGATACTTTCAGTCCTTAAACCAATCAAAATCATCTCTGTTTCTGTAATATATCTTCCATTCTATCAAATGAGACCAAGAAACCGAGAATATAACCATAAAAACAATGCAAAAATAAACTGTAAAGTTGCTATCTTAAACCAAAAGCAATCTGTTTTTTTTCTCATGCACTGCATGCTGTGCACAAGAAAAAAAACTGCGACCACATAGACCCATTCTCTCATATATAGACCCAAATTTACCACTCACATCTTATCTGGGTGAACTGAGCTCATGGCATAGTACATAAGAACATAAGAAAAAAGGAACACTGCAGCAGGCCTTCTGACCCATGCGAGGCAAGTCCATTACTCCCCGGCTTAGACCCGACCTGGAGTTAACCCTCTCCAGGTAAACTCCAGGTAGTCAAGTCACTTCCACTTAAGGAATTAGTAGGGCATCTGACCTAGTAGCACAAGCTAGTCAGGTCCAACTCACACCCACCCACACCCACTCATGTATTTATCTAACCTATTTTTAAAACTACACAACGTCCCAGCCCCCTATGACGGTACTCGGGAGTTTGTTCCACTCATCCACAACTCTATTACCAAACCAGTGCTTTCCTATATCCTTCCTGAATCTGAACTTTTTCAACTTGAAACCATTGCTGCGAGTCCTGTATTGGCTGGATATTTTCAGCACGCTATTTACATCCCCTTTATTTATTCCTGTTTTCCATTTATACAACTCAATCATATCCTTCCTAATTCTACACCTTTCTAGAGAGTGCAGATTCAAGGCCCTCAGTCTATCTTCATAGGGAAGATTTCTGATACATGGGATCAACTTTGTCATCCTCCTCTGTACGTTTTCCAGTGCCATTTATATCCATTCTGTAATACGGTGACCAGAACTGTGCAGCATAATCTAAATGAGGCCTAACCAAAGATATATAGAGTTGAAGAACAACCTGAGGACTTCTATTATTTATACTTCTTGATATGAAGCCAAGGATTCTGTTAGCTTTATTGAGAACACTTATGCACTGTTGTCTTGGTTTCAGATTACTGCTAACCAGAACTCCTAAATCCTTCTCGCAATCACAAGTATTATGATCTACATTATTCAGTTTATATGTGGCATGGTTATTGTCCTGCCCAACATTTAGAACTTTGCATTTGTCTACATTAAACTGCATCAGTCTATTCAAATCATCCTGGAGTGCTCTAATGTCCTCATTAGAATGGATTGGACGGCCTATTTTGGTGTCATCAGTAAATTTGCTTATGTTGCTATTTATTCCCTCATCTATGTCGTTTATGTAAATTGTGAACAACAAGGGGCCCAAAACTGACCCCTGTGGGACACTGCTTGAGACATGCCCCCATTCTGATTTCTCTCCATTTATGCAAACACTCTGTCGCCTATTTGTCAACCATGCCTCTACCCAGGAAAAAATTTCTCCTCCTATTCCGTGTGCCTTAAGTTTCCTCAATAGCTTCTGATGTGGAACTCTATCGAAAGCCTTACTGAAGTCCATATACACAATATCATATTCATTACCATGATCTACCTCCTCAAACACCTTAGTGAAAAAAGTTAGTAAATTCGTGAGACAGGAACGTCCCTTAGTAAAACTGTGTTGAGATTCATTAATCAATTTATGCTTTTCAAGATAGCTACGAATTGCCTCGGCAATTATTGATTCCATAAATTTACCAACTATGGAGGTAAGGCTTATTGGTCTAGTTCGAAGTTAAGGACCTGTCACCTGCCTTGTAAATAGTTACAGTGGACTCCCGAGTAACGAGCATAATTCATTCCAGAAGCCTGCTCAAGTGCCATTACCGAACGAATTTTCTCCTTAAGGAATAATGTCAAGTAGGTTAGTCCATTTCAGACCCCCAAAAATACACTTACAAAAGCATTTACAATATTATACTTACATAGTTGTACGATATCCGATGTGCTCGTTACTCGGGGTCCACTGTATTACATTTGCCCTTTTCCACTTGTCTGGCACTATGCCAGTTTGTAGTGATATAGTATTGAAAAGATTTGCCAAAGGTTTGCTAAGTTCCTCTTTACATTCCTTTAAAACTCTTGCAAACAGCTCATCAGGGCCTGGGGATTTGTTAGGTTTTAATTTCTCTTTTTGTCTGAGGACCATGTCACTAGTTACCCCAATCGAGCATAGTCTATTATCTTCCTGTTCAACATAATTTATTATTTCTGGAATTCCGCTAGTTTCTTCCTGAGTAAAAACTGAGAGGAAGTAAGTATTGAAAATTTCACACACATCCTTATCACTGTCCGTGATCTGTCCTGAGTTACTCTTAAGTGGGCCTATCTTGTCCCTAATCTTTCTTCTGTATACCTGAAAGAACCCTTTTGGGTTAGTCTTCGAATCCCTTGCGACCTTAACCTCATAATCCCTTTTTGCTTTTCTTATTCTTTTTTTTATTTCTCTCTTTAATTGAAAATATTGATTTCTTATCTGTTCATCCCCTCTTTTGATACGCCTATATATGCCTCTCTTTTGACCAATGAGATGTTTTAATCTATTGTTCATCCATTTAGGATCATTTTTGTTAGATCTAATTTCCCTACTCGGAACAAAGTTGTCTGGGCAGCTAGAACTACGCTCTGGAAAACGTCATATTGGCAACCAAAACCACCTACCTGACCCATAGTCAGGTCATCTCAATTTAGCCCACCTAGGTAATTTCTCAGCGAAATTCTGGAACAGGGACTTGATTGCAGTTACCTGGGTAATTCCATGATATATTGAAACTAAGTGATTTGTGATCGCTTTCCCCAAGCTCTTCATTAACCTCAAGATTATTAATTAGTGATTCTTTGTTGGCAAGAACCAAATCAAGCAAGTTGCTACCTCTAGTTGGTTCTGTCACAAACTGTTTTATAAAAACAATCTTGAACCGTATCAAGAAAGTCACTAGACTCAAGATTACCTGTCACATTGTTAAAATCAATTTGTCTAAAGTTAAAATCTCCCATTAACACAACATTTTCTTATCTAGACGCCTTATGAATTTCGTCCCATAGCAGCTTACTGCGCTCCCTATCCAGGCTTGGGGGCCTGTAAATCACACCCAAAATTAATTTTTCACGACCATCGAGAAACTGTAGCCAAACAGATTCTGTGTCCGATGTTTCTAATCTTATATCTTGTCTAACACAACAATTTAAATTATCTCTGACATACATCACCACTCCACCACCCTTCCTGTTGACCCTATCAGTGTGGAATAGTTTATAACCCTGTATGTTGCACTCGGAAGGCATTTCTCTATCTTTCAGGTTGAACCAGGTCTCTGTTATAGCAATAATATCTATATTACCTGCACTTGCAAGTAATCTTAGCTCATCTATCTTATTTCTTAGACTCCTACTATTTGTATAGTAAACCTTAAGGGAGCTAGTCACTCGTTGCCCTCTACTATCTCTCTTTGTTTGTTGATCAATTGCTTTGCCTTTACTAGCAACTTTACTTTAAATATTGTCTTTTAAACATATCTCTGAGGTATCCTGGTAATATCTGCTGTTTCCAACCCTAATACTACAGCCTGATTGTTTCCCACAAACACCCATACCTCTATAATCAATCAGTTTAAAGTCCTAGACAAGTCTCCAATGACCCCCTCAATCGAATCGGCTAATGCAACCACTCCAGCCCCAGAGAGATGAACCCCATCCCTTGCATACATATCACGTTTGTCATAGAATTTGTCCCAGTTATCAATGAATGGAATTGCAAGTTCCTTGAAGTAACTGTCTAGCCAGCAATTTATACCAATTGCCCTAGACATCCATTCATTGCCCACTCCCTTTCTAGGCAAAATGCTGCATATGATTGGGATCCCTCCCTTAGACCTAACTACTTCTGTGGCTGACCTGTACTTATCTAGTAGCTCCTGTCTTCTGCCCTTCTCAAAGAAGGGAAGTAACCCCGGAAAAGGACTTGGTACCTGAAGTCTATGGAAAGGAATTCCCCTTCCAAACAATAGTAACTCTTCCATCCTCTACCCTCCTCCCGTCTTCCACACATCAACTCTTCAATAAAGGTAAGTGTCATGTTATTATTGTTTTATTCTTCATGTCTCATTGTTTTCTGTATAGATAAATGTATATTTCATGTAAAAAAAATATTTTTTTTAATACTTTTGGGTGTCTGAAACGGATTAATTTGATTTACATTATTTCTTATGGGGAAAATGGTTTTGAAAATAGTCAATTTTGAATTTCGGCAGACTCTCTGGAACGGATTAATGACGATTTTCAAGGGTCCACTGTATATTAGTTATAGCATGTGTATAATAGCATCATTTGTGCTTTTATTAGTCCTGAATCCAAACTGATAGGGGTTGAGTATGTTGTGTGAGACGAGATTGGAATAGATCTGCCTATGAATTAATTTTTCAAAGATTTTAGAGAGCAGAAATAAGTTAGATATTGGTCTATAGTTATTCAAGTCTGCTTGATCTCCTCCTTTGTGGACTGGGGTGACCCTCGCTATTTTGAGAATTGATGGGAAGGTGGAGGTTTTGATGGATTTGTTAAAGTGTGTTGCAATTATTGGTGATAGTACTTAAGAAGCTTTTTTGTATATAAAAGGTGGTAAGTTATTTATATCGCCTGCCTTGTTTTTAACCCTTAAACGGTCCAAACGTATATATACATTAGTACTGCTACTGCCCCAAACGTATATATACGTTTTATTTTTTCTGCCTCCAAATTTGGCACGATTGGCCTGAGATGCCTGGTCAGCATAGAATGGGTCTTAACACTCGGTGAGTGCCATATTAAAAAAATCTGGGACCACTTAGTACCTTGTGGGAGCACCAGTTAAATTGAGGGCCAGCTAGAGCAAACAGCGGGGCAAACACCATAGATTCACTGATGTCTTGTCATATTACACTCCCCTTTTAAGTGGAAAGTGATGTCGGCAGGCTGGCCAGCCAGGTGGCTGGCCAGCAGCTGGTTGGCCACCTGGCTGGCTGGTCAGCTGGGTACCTGATTGGCTGTCTATCTCTGTCTGTCTGTCTGTCTGTATCTATCTGTCTCGTTGTCTCTATCTGTGTCTATTTCACAGGAACACATACGTAAATACAGTGGACCCCCGGCTAACGAAAAAACTTCATCCCAGAAGCCTGCTCAAGTGCCATTACCTAACGAATTTATTTCCTTAAGAAATAATGTCACGTAGGTTAGTCTATTTCAGACCCCCAAAAATACACTTCCAAAAGCACTTACAATATTATACTTACATAATTGTACGATTTCCGGGGTGTTCGTTAGCCGGCGGTCCACTGTACAATTATACATAGTGTAAATTACCTAGGATAACTAAAAAATTCAAGACAAAGTGATATAATGTGCTTTTGATCTGAGTAATACCAGTTGGTTTATGAGCTACTCTCTCAGACAAGCAGACAGAAAGGAGACGACACACAGGCAGACAGAAAGGAGACGACACACAGTCAGACAGAAAGGAGACGACACACAGTCAGACAGAAAGGAGACGACACACAGTCAGACAGAAAGGAGACGACACACATGCAGACAGAAAGGAGACGACACACAGGCAGACAGAAAGGAGACGACACACAGGCAGACAGAAAGGAGACGACACACAGGCAGACAGAAAGGAGAAGACACACAGGCAGACAGAAAGGAGACGACACACAGGCAGACAGAAAGGAGACGACACACAGGCAGACAGAAAGGAGACGACACACAGGCAGACAGAAAGGAGACGACACACAGGCAGACAGAAAGGAGACGACACACAGGCAGACAGAAAGGAGACGACACACAGGCAGACAGAAAGGAGACGACACACAGGCAGACAGAAAGGAGACGACACACAGGCAGACAGAAAGGAGACGACACACAGGCAGACAGAAAGGAGACGACACACAGGCAGACAGAAAGGAGACGACACACAGGCAGACAGAAAGGAGACGACACACAGGCAGACAGAAAGGAGCGACACACAGGCAGACAGAAAGGAGACGACACACAGGCAGACAGAAAGGAGACGACACACAGGCAGACAGAAAGGAGACGACACACAGGCAGACAGAAAGGAGACGACACACAGGCAGACAGAAAGGAGACGACACACAGGCAGACAGAAAGAGACGACACACAGGCAGACAGAAAGGAGACGACACACAGGCAGACAGAAAGGAGACGACACACAGGCAGACAGAAAGGAGACGACACACAGGCAGACAGAAAGGAGACGACACACAGGCAGACAGAAAGGAGACGACACACAGGCAGACAGAAAGGAGACGACACACAGGCAGACAGAAAGGAGACGACACACAGGCAGACAGAAAGGAGACGACACACAGGCAGACAGAAAGGAGACGACACACAGGCAGACAGAAAGGAGACGACACACAGGCAGACAGAAAGGAGACGACACACAGGCAGACAGAAAGGAGACGACACACAGGCAGACAGAAAGGAGACGACACACAGGCAGACAGAAAGGAGACGACACACAGGCAGACAGAAAGGAGACGACACACAGGCAGACAGAAAGGAGACGACACACAGGCAGACAGAAAGGAGACGACACACAGGCAGACAGAAAGGAGACGACACACAGGCAGACAGAAAGGAGACGACACACAGGCAGACAGAAAGGAGACGACACACAGGCAGACAGAAAGGAGACGACACACAGGCAGACAGAAAGGAGACGACACACAGGCAGACAGAAAGGAGACGACACACAGGCAGACAGAAAGGAGACGACACACAGACATACAGACACAGACACACAGACAGATACACACAGACAGACAGAGACACACAGACAGATACACACAGACACACAGACAGATACACACAGACACACAGACAGATACACACAGACACACAGACAGAGACACACAGACACACAGACAGAGACACAGACACACAGACAGATACACACAGACACACAGACAGATACACACAGACAGATACACACAGACAGACAGATACAGACAGATACACAGACAGACAGATACACAGACAGATACAGACAGACAGACAGATACAGACAGACACACAGACAGACAGACAGACAGGTTTGCGTAACAAATAAAGGGACGCAGTGTAAGCTCATCAAATGTCATCACTGTAATTACTGGACTGATTAGAAAAGATAAGACTACTCTCACCCCTCATCAAATGTCACCAGTCATCATTAGATGAGATCAGATGAGATAAGGCAAAGACACAAATCTTACATAATGCTTCAAGGGAACTTTATTATTATTATTATTATTATTATTATTATTATTCACTATCATTATTATTATAAGTTTTATGTACTATCATTATTATTATTATTTGAGTACAATTTCAGTACCTAATATTACTGTCAGAACAAAGATTGGCTATGAAATCACAAGAACTACTATAAATTGTAATTATCAGAACATAAAAATTATATAAAAATAATAAAAAAAAAAGAGAAAAAAAGGTATATCGGCAACAATTCTGCAAGCGGCAGGACTCCTGTTGCTGTCAGGTGAGCATCCAGTGCCAACTTCTCCGCCTGATATCTCGGTAAGTACTGACCCAAATTTTTTTTATCCTATAACACTTAAAAAAATGTGCTCTTTATTTCTATTTTTTTTTTTTTTCAAAATATTCGGGGCACTGGGCGTGCGAACGTATATTTATACGTTTGGACCGTTTAAGGGTTAAAAGAAAAAAATAATGAAAACAAAATTAATAGTTTATAAATAGTAGATTAAAATGAGTAATTATATAATACAAGGATATTGCTAACTCTTATTATGGCACAAGTTTGACAAAATAGCTTGCACTGGTTATCTGTTCTATAATAATAATTTATAATAGTAAGCAAGTACAGTGGTACCTCGAGTTACGATGGTCCCCAAAATCGCCCTTTTATGTAAGTTTATTTTTTTAAATGCTTTTGTAGGTATATTTTTTGGGGGTGTAAAAGGACTAGTCTATTTTACATTATTCCTTATGGGGATAAATTTGTTTGGTAATGGCACTTGAACAACATTCTCGAATGAAAAAATATCGTAACTCGAGGTACCACTGTATAAGGTTATGAAGATGAGAGACAAGGACTTGATTTTAAATCTAATATAAAGAAAATATAACACTTAAGTACCTGACTTAGCACCTTTATTAGCACCTTATGTGACTAAGTAACTAGAATCAATTATTGTTATTCCCTAACAAATATGAAAAAAATGGGTTATAAATAATATTAAAGCTAAAAGAGTACTAGGCACTGGGTATAAGATTCAATGAGAAGTTTACTCTAATGCACTTGGTAGTAAAATAGTAAAATTTGGGGTTTAAAAATACAAGTAGAGCAAAAAATGTAAAAAACTATAAAGGGTAGTGGGGTGCACTTGGTGGTTAGGAAGGCAGGCTGCCAGGTATAATTGTCATGTAACTAGTAAATACAGTGGACCCCCGGTTTTCGTGATGCTCCAAACTCGAACAATTATGTAAGTGTATTTTTGTAAGTGCTTTTGTAAGTGTATTTTTTGGGGGTCTAAAAGGACTAGTCTAATTTACATTATTCCTTATGGGAATAAATTCGTTTGGTAACGGCACTTGAACAGCATTCTGGAACGAATAAATCACGAACACCGGGGGTCCACTGTAATTGTACGTATTAGGCTATTTCTGGAATGATAACACAAAATAAGTCACACAATCAACTGTGTGAGAAACATGACTGTGAGGTAGTATAGGGACTAGCACAATAATGTAATAATAACATACACTAACGTAGTACAGTGGTCCCCCGCCTAACGAGCACCCCAGAAATCGTACAATTATGTAAGTATAATATTGTAAGTGCTTGTGGAAGTGTATTTTTGGGGATCTGAAATAGA
This sequence comes from Cherax destructor, assembly GCA_009830355.1. Taxonomy (NCBI): domain Eukaryota; kingdom Metazoa; phylum Arthropoda; class Malacostraca; order Decapoda; family Parastacidae; genus Cherax; species Cherax destructor. The sequence goes on from WNWK01027416.1 coordinate 9,086, forward strand.
CTAACCTATGTGACATTATTTCTTAAGGAAGTAAATTCGTTCGGTAATGACACTTGAGCAGGCTTCTGGAATGAATTTTGCTCGTTAGGCGGGGGACCACTGTATAAAGATTTGGTCACTGAGGTTACTCAGACTCTGTAAGATTAGCATCTCGAAGGAAGTTGGACAGTTCATTTTCATTTGTGATAGCGTACACATGGCCTACATTTGTTTTCCTTACTAGAATTTTTCCATCCCATGTGAAGCACTGGTGGATTTTGTCATTATTCTCTCGTTTAAGTTTTCTTACTCTGTACAGGAGGTTCTGACGTTTTCTTGTGAGACACTCGTTTATGTATACATCTTTTTTAGCTTTAATAGATGCACTTATTAGATCTTTTTTCCTGTCTTGCGTGTGAAATCATGCTAAAATAAAATTATTATTTTTTTATTATTATTAACACATCGGCCGATTCCCACCAAGGCAGGGTGGCCTGAAAAAGAAAAACTTTCATCATCATTCACTCCATCACTGTCTTGCCAGAGGGGTGCTTTACACTACAGTTTTAAAACTGCAACATTAACACCCCTCCTTCAGAGTGCAGACACTGTACTTCCCATCTCCAGGACTCAAGTCCGGCCTGCCGGTTTCCCTGAATCCCTTCATAAATGTTACTTTGCTCACACTCCAACAGCACGTAAAGTATTAAAAACCATTTGTATCCATTCACTCCTATCAAATACGCTCACACATGCTTGCTGGAAGTCCAAGCCCCTCACACACAAAACCTCCTTTACCCCCTCCCTCCAACCTTTCCTAGGCCGACCCCTACCCCACCTTCCCTCCACTACAGATTTATACACTCTCGATGTTATTCTGTCTCGTTCCATTCTCTCTACATGTCCGAACCACCTCAACAACCCCTCCTCAGCTCTCTGGATAATAGTTTTGGTAATCCCGCACCTCCTCCTAATTTCCAAACTCCGAATTCTCTGCATTATATTCACACCACACATTGACCTCAGACATGACATCTCCACTGCCTCCAGCCTTCTCCTCGTTGCAACATTCATCACCCATGCTTCACACCCATATAAGAGTGTTGGTATAACTATACTCTCATACATTCCCTTCTTTACTTCCATGGACAAAGTTCTTTGTCTCCACAGACTCCGAAGTGCTCCACTCACCCTTTTTCCCTCATCAATTCTATGATTCACCTCATCCTTCATAGACCCATCTGCTGACATGTCCACTCCCAAATATCTGAATACATTCACCACCTCCATACTCTCTCCCTCCAATCTGATATCCAATCTTTCGTCACCTAATCTTTTTGTTATCCTCATCACCTTACTCTTTCCTATATTCACTTTCAATTTTCTTCTTTTACACACCCTACCAAATTCATCCACCAACCTCTGCAACTTCTCTTCAGAATCTCCCAAAAGCACAGTGTCATCAGCAAAAAGCAACTGTGACAACTCCCACTTTGTATTTAATTCTTTATCTTTTAACCCAACACCTCTTGCCAAGACCCTCGCATTCACTTCTCTTACAACCCCATCTATAAATATATTGAACAACCACGGTGACATCACACATCCTTGTCTAAGGCCCACTTTTACTGGGAAATAGTCCCCTTCTCTACTACACACTCTAACTTGAGCCTCACTATCCTCATAAAAACTTCACTGCTTTCAGTAACCTACCTCCTATTCCATACACCTGCAACATCTGCCACATTGCCCCCCTATCCACCCTATCATACGCCTTTTCCAAATCCATAAATGCCACAAAAACCTCTTTACCCTTATCCAAATACTGTTCACCTATATGTTTCACTGTAAACACTTGGTCTACACACCCCCTACCTTTCCTAAAGCCCCCTTGTTCATCTGCTATCCTGCTTTCTGTCTTACTCTTAATTCTTTCAATAATAACTCTACCATACACTTTACCAGGTATACGCAACAGACTTATTCCCCTATAATTTTTGCACTCTCTTTTGTCCCCCTTGCCTTTATGCAAAGGAACAATACACGCTCTCTGCCAATCCCTAGGTACCTTACCCTCTTCCATACATTTATTAAATAATAGCACTAACCACTCCAAAACTATATCCCCACCTGCTTTTAACATTTCTATCTTTATCCCATCAATCCCAGCTGCCTTACCCCCTTTCATTCTACCCACTGCCTCACGAACTTCCCCCACACTCACAACTGGCTCTTCCACACTCCTACAAGATGTTATTCCTCCTTGCCCTATACACGAAATCACAGCTTCCCTGTCTTCATCAACATTTAACAACTCATCGAAATATTCCCTCCATCTTCCAGATACCTCTAACTCTCCATTTAATAACTCTCCTCTCCTATTTTTAACTGTCAAATCCATTTGTTCCCTAGGCTTCCTCAACTTATTAATCTCACTCCAAAACTTTTTCTTATTTTCAACAAAATTTGTTGATAACATCTCACCCACTCTCTCATTTGCTCTCTTTTACATTGCTTCACCACTCTCTTAACTCTCTTTTTCTCTCCATATACTCTTCCCTCCTTGCATCACTTCTACTTTGTAAAACCTCTCATATGCTAACTTTTTCTCCCCTTACTACTCTCTTTACATCATCATTCCACCATCGCTCTTCTTCCCTCCCGCACCCACTCGCCTGTAACCACAAACTTCTGCTGAACACTCTAACACTACATTTTTAAATCTACCCCATACATCTTCGACCCCATTGCCTACACCTCACTAGCCCATTTATCCTCCAATAGTTGTTTATATCTTACCCTAACTGCCTCCTCTTTTAGTTTATAAACCTTCACCTCTCTCTTACTTACTGCTTCTATTTTCCTTGTATCCCATCTACCTTTTACTCCCACTGTAGCTATAACTAAAAAGTGATCTGATATATCTGTGGCCCTCTATAAACATGTACATCCTGCAGTCTACTCAACAATCTTTTATCTACCAATACATAGTCCAACAAACTACTGTCATTACGCCCTACATCATATCTTGTATACTTATTTATCCTCTTTTTCTTAAAATATGTATTACCTATAACTAAACCCCTTTCTATACAAAGTTCAATCAAAGGGTTCCCATTATCATTTACACCTGGCACCCCAAACTTTCCTACCACACCCTCTCTACATGTTTCTCCTACTTTAGCATTTAGGTCCCCTACCACAATTACTCTCACTTGGTTCAAAGGTTCCTATACATTCGCTAACATCTCCCAAAATCTCTCTCCTCTACACTCCCTCTTCTCCAGGTGCATACACGCTTATTATAACCCACTTTTCACATCCGACCCTTATTTTGATCCACATAATCCTTGAATTTACACATTTATATTCCCTTTTCTCCTTCCATAACTGATCCTTCAACATTATTGCTACCCCTTCCTTAGCTCTAACTCTCTCAGATACTCCTGACTTAATCCCATTTATTTCTCCCCACTGAAACTCGCCTACCCCTTTCAGCTTTGTTTCGCTTAGGCCAGGACATCCAACTTCTTTTCATTCATAACATCAGCAATCATCTCTTTCTTATCATCCGCACTACATCCACGCACATTCAAACAACCCAGTTTTATAAAGTTTTACTTCTTCTTTTTTAGTAAAAGTGTACAGGAGAAGGGGTTACTAGCCCATTGCTCCCGGCATTTTAGTCGCCATACGACACGCATGGCTTACGGAGGAAAGATTCTTTTCCACTTCCCCATGGACAATAGAGAAAATAAAAAGAACAAGAGCTATTAAGAAAAAGAAGAAAAACCTAGATGTGTGTATGTATATATATGCATGTGTATGCCTGTGTAGTATGACCTAAAGTGTAAGTAGAAGTAACTAGATATACCTGTTATCCAGCGTGTTTATGAGACAGAAAAAGACACCAGCAATCCTACCATCATGTAAAACAGTTTCAGGTTTCTGTTTCACAGTCACCTGGCAGGACGGTAGTACCCTCCCTGGGTGGTTGCTGTCTACCAACCTACTACCTCAAATTATTATTATTATTATTATTATTATTATTGTACCTCTAGGAAGATATGCAAAACAAAAAAAATTGTTTGCTCCGTAGTGTAAATTATATTTTTTTGTTCTGCTTCCCAGTTTCTAATTTCTAATAATATGTGAATTTTTCAGTGCCTCCAACCTTCACATGGTCATCAAATGCTACAAGAGATTTAAATGTCTACATAAGACCAGGTCTTCTTACTGTACTCTTCAGCCTAGTAATTTATGCAGTCAGACTCCTTTCATGCTCTTTGTAGTCCCTAGTGCCATCAATAACACTAAGGAAAGAGTAGCTATCAGAGCAACTTGGGGTCAATGGGCCAAGAGTAATACATTGACCTCATCTAAAGAAGACCAAACATTTCAGAAGATCATTGGTGTCAAGGAGGACTGGCAAACATAGCAGAGTTGAAGACTCTGCTTCCTCTGACATCTAAACTCATCTTCCTCTTAGGAAAAGACGAGGAAGACTCCCATTACCAAGGCAATTCAAGTAGAAAGTCAAACGTACGGAGATATTGTTGTAGAGGACTTTGTGGATTCTTACACAAACTTAACCTCAAATCTGTTTTTATGCTCAAATGGGTTCAAAACAATTGTCCTGAGTCAAGTTTATTATGAAGGTAGATGATGATATTTTTGTTAATGTTCCTAACCTTCATCACTCCCTCCTTAATCAAACAACAAAAGCTCTTCTGTTAACTGGCAATCTTATATGTGGTGCAAGACCAATCCATGACCAGTGGTCAAAGTGGTACACCCCAAGTACATGTTTCGTGAAGGAAAATATCCAAATTACCTCTCTGGAACTGGTTATGTTATGTCAGCAGACTTGGTTAAACCTCTTCTAAGTGTGGCACTTTCTACTCAGTACTTTCATTTGGAAGATGTTTTTTTAACTGGGATATGTGCCAGAAAAATTGTGTTAATCCAAAGGACAACTTTGGCTTTAGCTATCAGCCTCGAGCAGTCAGTCCTTGTGTGTACAAAGAGGTAATTATGGGTCATGGAGTGATACCATCAGAGATGATAAAACTTTGGAATATGCTCAACCAGCCAAAGACTCTTGCCAAATGTCATCCGATAATTAAATCAAAAATACGTCGCCAATATCCAACAAAGTGCTCCTAGAAATGAAGTGGTTCTAATTCTAAAATGCAAACTCATAGAGCCTTAGAGGAGAATATAAGATTTAGTATCCTAAAAGAATTTTGCAGTATTCCTTTTATTGTTAATGCATTCTTGTTATGCAATGTTCCTTCATGGTTCATAGCAATTGTACATTTATTCAGAACTATTTAAGTAACTGAGATAAGTCTTAAGTTACTGATATAGATATATTAACAAAACTTGTATTGACAGTGTAATCATTACTGAATGAAATTTAATAATTGTTCAAATACTAACTTTGTCATGATTTAATGAACTTCAGTATAGTATATCGTACTTGGAAATTGAACAACTCTGCTGAGTCCATTAGTTACAGTTTGTCAGTTACAATGATCTCATTCCATCCACCCTATCATTATATCGAGGGTTTGCTAGATTGTAATATTCATGTCAAAAATTGCTTGAAAGTTGTAAAATTCTTATTTAGTAGGTAGTGACTGTACTTTATACCGGTATAGAGTGCCATTTCCTGCACATATAAATGCCTTGGTCCTTATTATTTTGATATGTCTTACAGCAAATAATGTTCATATATGAGTAACAGTTTTGTTGAAGTTTTGTCACCGAGGACAGGTGACATATGTAAACATTATCTTCTCTTCTCTTATGTTTTTTTTCATTTTTTTAATCCCTTTTTATTTTTTCTTATCGGGGTGAAATATTCTAACAGTCACTAACTTTTTAAAAAAGATATATTTTTTTTTAAAAATTTCCAATTGCTGGTAAGAATTTTCTGTTATATTAAAATCTCTGATATATAAAGGTTCAGAAGTGATTTTTATCCTCCAAAGTTATTCATCCCTTTTATGATGTGAAACCCAAAAAACAGATTCAACAGGACTATGCAAGTTTTGGGGTTGAATATTTTTTAATGGAAATTCTGTGCAGTGCTATAAATCAAAACTTAGAATAAAAAAAACCTTTGTGTTTTTATATCACATCTGTCCCAATGCTTTTAAATAGTTATATATACTCTTTTTGGGAAATACTAATTACACTATTTTCATATTTATTTTTTGACATACAATACAAACATTAATACTGCCATGTTTTTTCCCTTCTGGTTATTAGTCTCAAAATAAGGGCAGTTAAAAAATTTAAAAAAATTAATACTGCTTGTCATATAATTTGGATCTCCATACACCAGCAGTCAAGTCCTTGCTATTTAATATGAACAAGGGGCTCAGAAAATTGTCTTGAAATCTCTGGAGAAAAAAAAAAACTCTTTTTAAATCTGTTAATGACAATAAAATATATTTATAGAAAAATTCCAGTCTTGACCATAATGTTTATCATAAAGAGGCTAAATGATAATTTTAAAGGCTGCAATCCTTTTTGGGAGAGGGGAAGGGGTTTACCTAAACATGCAGCCGTGGGCCCGGAAACTTGCCTTTAAACCCCAAATGACAGTTGAGGATCTGTAGAAAAACTGACATTCATTTGGGTACAATTTTTCCAAGACCCCCATTTGATGTCATGAATCTGGGGGTCCAGGCTGTAAAAAAAAATTTTTTAAAAAAGAGCATAAAAAAAAATCTTAAGAGTTCAGTAAAAACATTTGAATGACTGAGTAAAAGATGCTTTTTAATTGGATTAATTGAACTTGTTACATGAAAAAACAGTGACCTAATGAAGAATACAAGTCATAATACTGTGGCTGGGACATCTTTTAACTAAAGACATTGGGGAACATTTTGATTATTCTGGGGCCCTTATTAAACCACAATTGTTTCAACTGTAACTTAACAATGGGGGCCCGGACAGACCAAAAGGTAATTTTCCCAACCTTTTCCCAAATGTAGGTTAGTTGTTACCATCAGTATTTTTAAATTGCACTAACACATGTAGCTGAATTTTTTTTATGATCATTTCCCCAAATATTAAACCAATTCTTATTGAGAGCATAGGAAAAAAGATAGTTCTTTTTACTGTAAATTTATAAAAAGGCATGCACTTGGATGACAGTTAACAATCTTTCACTTGTATAAATAAACCAGAAAACCACAAAAATTATAAAAAAAAAGATTCCCAGTTAAAAAAAAAAAAAAGTATTGGCATACACTTCGACACAAAAAATTATTTTAACTGTTTAGACAAGGATGTGTGATGTCACCGTGGTGGTTCAATATATTTATAGATGGGGGAAAGTGAATGCGGGTTTGGGGAGAAAGGGTGGGGTTAAAAGAAAAGAATTAAAAAAAAAAGGGGGAATTTTTCACAGTTGTTTTCTGATGAACTGTGTTTTGGGGGATTCTAAAAGAAGTTGCAAAAGGGGGGGGAATTTGGGGAGGGTGTGTAAAAAAAAGAAAATTGAAAGTGAATATAGGAAAGAGAAGGGTGATGAGGAAAAAAAAAGATTGGGGGGGTTGGGTATCAGATTGGAGGGGAAAAGTATGGAGGAGGTGAATGTATTTGGGTATTTGGGAGTGGACATGTCACAGAGGGGGCTATGAAGAAGGGGAATCATAAAATTTATGGGGAAAAAATAAAATGGAGCATTTTAGTCTGTGGAGAAAAGAATTTTTTTCCAAGAAGAAAAAAGAGGAATGTATGAGAGCAAAGATCCCAAAACTCTTTTTATGGGTGTGAAGCATGGGTGATGAATGTTCCCCAGGAAAAGGCGGGGCAGTGGAATGTCATGTCTGAGGTCAATGTGTGGTGTGAATATTCAGAGAAAAAGGTTTGGGTTAGGGGGGTGGGGGATTCCAAAAAATATTACCCCGAGAGCTGAGGAGGGGTTGTTGAGGTGGTTCGGACATGTAGAGAAAGGAAAGGGGACAGAAAAAAGTTTAAAAATGTAGTGGAGGGGGGGTGGGGGGGCGGCCTGGAAAGGGGGCGGGGGTTTTGGGCTTCCAGCAAGCATTAAACTTTTGGGAAAAAGTGAATGGAGAAAAAAGGTTTTTTAAAATTGACATGCTGTTGGAGGGAGAAAAATAACATTTATGAAGGGTTAAGGGGGAAAATGGCAGGCCGGACTTGAGTCCTGGAGATGGGAAGTACAGGTTGCACTCTGAAGGGGGGGTGTTAATGTTGCAGTTTTATAATTTTTAGAAAAACCCCCCTCTAAAAAGGTGATGGAGTGAGTGATGATGAAAGTTTTTTTTTTGGGGGTACCCTCCTTGGGGGGGAACCCCTTTTAAAAAAAAAAAAAAAAATTTTTAAATAAAGGGAAAAGGGGTTTAAAAAAAGTTGGTATACTTTTCAAAATTTGGTACACCCCCCAGCTTGACTGCACTTACTCTATACCTGGAAAAAGTACACATACTTTGGGGGTGAAAAAGGCATGTTTTCTTACATCTCTGCCTCTGTTCACCTTTGGGGTTTTGCTACAGTCATAGGGGTAAAAAGGGGCCCAATAGAAAAAAGTCACACTAGCTTTTGTGGGTTTTTTTTAGTTAATCCGAATAATGCGTGGGGGTCCCCTTTAAACCCAAAGGGGTGTGTGTGTGTGTGGGGGGGGGGGTTTTGGCACAGCTCCTGGCCCCGCCCCACTGGGGCTAGGGGGCCTTTTCCCTGCGCCATGAGCTTTATCATACCTCTTCTTAAAGCTATGTATGGAACCTGCCTCCACTACATCGCTTCCCAAACTATTCCATTTCCCCCGACCACTCTGTGACTGAAGAAATACTTCCTAACATCCCTGGGCCCATCTGTTTTTTCAATTCCCCCAACTGTCCCCCTTGTTGTTGGCCCATCTGGGGAACATTCTGTTTACCCCTTGTCAATTCCTCAAAATTATCTTATATTGTTATTATGTCCCCCTATCCCCCCTCCCCCTCCAGTGCCCAGGTCGTTTCCCCAACCCTTTTTCTGGGGGGAAAAACCGCCTTGGCTCGGCTGTTTGCAAACCTTTGCACTTTTTTAGTTTTTTTACGTGCTTGGCTAGATGTGGGTTCCAAACTGGTGCTGCATATTTTGGGGGTATGGGCCTAACGTACACAGTGTAGGGGGTTAAGGATTCTTTATTAAGTGGGGGAATGCTGTTCTTAGGTTTGCTAGGCGCCCTTTGCTGCAGCAGTTATTTGGTTGATGTGCGCCTCAGGAGATGTGCCTGGTGTTATCCCCCCCCCCAAGTTTTTTTTCCTTGATTGAGGTCTGTAGTCTCGGCCCCCCCAGACTGTACCCGGGGCCTGCGGTCTTCTTTGCCCTTCCCCAATCTTCATGACTTTGCATTTGGGGGGGGTTGAACCCCGGGGAGCCAATTGCTGGACCAGGCTTGCAGCCTGTCCAGCCCCCCAAAATTCTGCCTGGTCCCCCATTGAATTCTTCATCAACTTCAAAATTCCCAAAAGAGACACTTTTCTATTCCTTCTGTCATGTTTTTTCCTTCCAGAAACAGCCCCGGGGCCCGGGGCTGACCCCTGTAAAAACCCCCCCTACCAGCGCCCACTCCCCACACCTCACCCCCACCATGACTTTTTGCTGTCTTCCTACAGGTACCCCCCATCCATTGTAGTGCCTTCCCCCTTATCCCCCTGGCCCAGCTTCTGCACTAATCTCTTGTGTGGAACTGTGTCAAATGCCTTCTTACAGTCCGAATATGCAATCTACCCACCCCCCCCCTCTCTTGTCTTACTGCTGTCACCCTGTGGGGGAACTCCAATGGGGGTTTTGACACAGGATTTCCCCCCCTGGGGAAAGGGGGGGTTTGGGCCCTCATTGATAATTCCCCTTCCCTAGGTGCCCCCCCCTCTTCTCCTGATAATCTTCTCCATGACCTTTTATACTATACATGAGTACACTGGTCTGTAGTTTAGTGCTAAGTTCCTGTTTCCTTTTTTTTTAAAATTGGAATACATTTGCTGGGGTTTTATACCCAGGTAGCTGCCCCCCTTTCGATAGAGTGTTGAAGATTGTTGTTAGGGGGGCACATGTCCCTGCTCCCCCCTCCAGGACCCATGGAGAGATGTTATCTGGCCCCACGCCGGGGGGGGTAGCTCGCAAAGCCTCTTCACTTCCTCCTCAGTTGTGTGTATTGTGTCCCCTACCCCATGGTGTACCCTACTTCTCCGCCTTTTTGGGGGCCCCCTTTATCTCCTCTGTGAACATCTCTTTGAATCTCATGTTGGGTCTCACCTTCAGGTCTTTTTGTGACCTCCCCCCCTTCCTTCCCCCGGGGCCGATCACCCCCGGGCCGACTGTTGTTCTCCTCCTGATGTGGCTGTACAACCCCCTTTGGGTCAGGTTTTTGGTTTTTTTGCTGTGCTGCTTTTTTGTGTGTGTGTGTGTGTGTGTGTGTGTGTGTGTGTGTGTGTGTGTGTGTGTGTGTGTGTGTGTGTGTGTTGTTTTTTCTGTGTCTGTGTGTCTGTGTGTGTCTGTGTGTGTGTGTGTGTGTGTGTGTGTGTGTGTGTGTTTTTTCTGTTGTCCCCTCTGTGTGTCTGTCCTTTTCGTCTGTCTGTCTGTCTGTCTTTTCTGTCTTTTCTGTCTTCTGTCTGTCTGTCTGTCTGTGTGTTGATTGGGTGTGTGTGTGTGTGTGTCTAGGGGGGCTGGGGTATTGATGACAAACCATCCCCTCAGTCATCAAACAACAAAAACAACTTAACCCCCAAATTCGTTTTTGGGGAGAACACTAGACTCGGGGTATCGTGACAAACTGTTTTTTCCATCCACTCTACCTCTTCCCCCACCCTTTAAAAATAAGGGTGGGGCCCCACCAAGATGCTTTTTCCCTTATAACTCTAACCGAACACTCTTCCCCCACATTTTAAAAAGTTTCCCTTTTTTATTTTTGTGGCAAATAAATGGGCTAAAAAAATTGGGTAATCTTTTTGGGGGTTATTCATCACCTGGAAAAACAAGAAATATTTTTTTATACTTTCTTAAGAAAATCAAATGGGCAACAAACGTAGTCTACGTTGACATTTGGGTTAATAGAGCTAGTCTAGCACAGTAATACACATTTTTGCCCTTAATATTTTTATTTTATTTGTTTAATTTCCATGGAAAATATTCCCCAAAATTAGATTTATTAATATTATGTAAATGTCTTCAGCATTTCAACATCTAATTTTAAACATGTTACCTACTTACATTTTGTTCCATGGTTTTTTAAATTTTCTAACTAAATTTTTTTTTAATTTTTAAAAATTAAATATGAACCCTTCAATAATCATTTACAAAATTTAAATTAGGTTTAAAAGCTTTTCCTGTTATTGTAACTTATTCAAGATGTATAAATGTATGTTTTGGAGAGGGTTGAGCAACAGCTGATACAGTAATAAACCCCTTGACTTGCATAAAGAAAAAAAAATTTTAAAAATTTATTGTACGGGAAAAATTTTTAAAAATAAAATTTGTACCAAAAATTTTGTTTTGGAAAAAAATATTACAAGAACTATGAAAAAAAAGCAGGAAAGTAAAGCTAGGTGTATATTAGTGCATGTAAAAGTTTGAAAATTTTTTCCTGTCTTCTTACATCTTCATGACACAGAAAAAAAGGGGAAAAAACCCCAGAATGAAAAAGTTCCAAAACTTTTTTTTCACAGTCGTATGGTAGTGCGGAAGTGCCTTCCTTGATGGGGGAGTCTCTACCAACTACTACCACATTGTGTCCTGTGGCTTGGTTAGCAACCTCACCTCACACACTGAGTGTCGGGGTTTCAATTCCCAACACAGGAGAAATGCTGGGCGTATTTCTTTCCCTGCTGTCCCCCTCCCCTTTTGGCAAAAAGGGAAAAATTAAACTTGGGGGTTGGCATCCAGGGGGACAATTTTTAATCCAGTGGAAATAAGACACCCCTGATGATGCACTAACCCTCTGGGTAAAATTCCAGAAAATCTTTTTTAAAGGCAAAAAAAACCCCCCCCCCATGAAACCCCGGGTTTTGGGGGCTTTATAAAGCACAGTACTGATTACCGTTATAAGTAAATGCGGGGCATTGTTGATTTTCCATTACAGGTATTTATCTCTTATTGTTTTGGGGGAAACATTATTAATAGTTACACTTATTTTCCCCATGCATTTGTCATGAATGATATTGATTTACCTAAATCTCCTGAAGAGACTCATAATTACTAATTTCATCATGGGTATGCAGGTAAAAAAAATTTTTGGAGGTTACTGTATATCAGAATCTTTGAGGGGGGGATATTTTTAAACCCCCCCAGTCGTAGTAAATATTAATATGTATATGAGAATATTCTAGTCTAACAATATAGGGAAAATGTAATATTTAGTTGTTCAAGTGTAATAAGCAGTTTATTTAGAAATTATTATTTATTAATACTGTCTCAAAAGTTTTTAATAATGTTTATTGAAAAAATTTCAGTTTGTGCTTTTGGGGGATAAGTCCAATTTTAAAGCTCAGTAACTCGGTCCCATTTGTTAAATGTTGGTGGGTGCAAGAAAAAAGGGGGCTTCTCTGTGACTTTGTATGCCCAGTTTCTTTAATAATAAGACAAGACTTAAAATTATATAAAAATTTTTAACAGGGTACAGTGGAACCTCTACTTTCCCCGTTTAATCCGTTCCAAAAAACCTTTTTCCCCATCTGGTTTGCCGGTTTTTAGAGTCAATTTTCCCCATTTAAATTAATTTTAAAAGCAATTAATCCCCCTTTCCCGGGTCTCAGGAGGCACGAAAAAAACTTCAATATTTCGCTAATATCATCTATACGGCTTATTTATCTATCACAATTCATCTAATATGACATAAACAATATAAATAACATAAACCTGATATATACTCTAGGGTTTTAAAAAATATGTCATTACATATGTGGTGGCGTTGGCGGGGGACGAGGTTTTTTTTGGAGACAGGACAAAATACTCCTTGAATATTTCGCTGATATCAACTCTACGGGGTTTTTTATCTATCACAACCCCCTAATATAACATAATAAAATAATATAAATAACAAAAACCTGATATATACTTAAAAGGGGAAAAAAATTGTTTCCATGTGGGGGATCGACCGGATGAGAGTTTGGAGACGGGGGAAAAAAACTGGCCTGCCGCAGTTTGGTAAATGACTAAAAAAAAAATATGTCATTATGTGACAAGTGGGGGGCCACAACCCCCGCTTTGGGGGGTTTCCCCGCCATCTAGTGCGGCCTTTCAAAACCCCCCCTATTATTATAATTATTATATAGTACATTATTATTATACATTTTATTATTATACGTATTATATTATTATTTTTATTATTATACAGTGGACCCTCGGTTAACGAAAACTTCACCCCGAAGCCTGCCCCAAGTGCCTTAAAAAACGAATTTATTCCCCCAAGTAATGTCACGTAGGTTAGTCTATTTAAAACCCCCAAAAAAAACACTTCCACATGCACTTAAAAAATTTTACTTACATAATTGTATGATTTCCGGGGGTTCGTTAACCAGGGGGAACTGTATTATTATACATACTTTTTATTATTATATGTATTACTGTATTATTATTATTTCAGTGTAAATAAGGAATTTTTATTCACAAAAAAAAAGAAGATTTACTTTTTTTCAGACTACCGCATTATTGTAATAATTGTAGTATAAATAATGTCAACCCATTCATGACTGCATATTGGAATGGAGGTGTTTAGTCTTGATCATCGCCAAAGAATCGCCTGCTACTTTGAGCTAAATTTTAAAAATTTTTTTTTTTGAAACCAATCAAAATCATATCTATTTCTGAAAAAACCCATTCTATCAAATGAGCCCAAAAAAAAAGAGAATACAACCATAAAAACCATACGAAAACCCCCAAGGGGGGAGGCTAATGGCTTAGAAGTGAACTACGTTTTTGGGGTCGATTTCTTTCATTTTTGGTTTTACGTTAAGAAGCATTTTCCCCATCATACATTGCCCAAGTTTCAATAAGATAGTCCAAGAAACAACTGAGACCCTTTTAGACAAAAAGAGCCCTCACCAGCCCCCAAGGAACCCCTTTTGAGGCCCTTTTCCGGAAAAACCCTTTTTGGTGGGGAAAAAAAATTGACCAGTGACTGCTCGTATGGGGAAAAACCCCCGGGGTTTTTAGGGGGAGTGGAGGTTCCACTGTATGTAAAAAATCTTAATAATTGACTCAGAAAATTTTTTGTTTTTTTTGAGGGTGATTTTTGTTGGGAGTCCTGTCTTGGCTAGATTTTTTGGCATGCTATTTACTTCCCCCTTTATTTATTCCTGTTTTCCATTTATCCCCCCTCAATCGTCCCCAGAGCATTTACAGTGGCCCCCAATTTTCGGACATAATTCATTGGAGGCTGTTGGGGGCCCCTTTCCCAAAATGAATTTTTCCCCCATAAGGAATAATGTAAATTAGTTATTTTCAGCCCCCAAAAATCCTTACAAAAGCACTTAAAATAATACCTTACATAATTGTTCGAGTTGGGGCTTTTACGAAACTCTGGGTACCACTGACTGAAACCCTTTAAACCGGGGACCAGAACTTGCAGCATTAAAAAAGAGGCCTAACCAAAAATATATAGGTTGAAAAAACAACCTGGGGAAACCCATTATTTATGCTTCTTGATAAAAAACCCAAAAGGTTCCCCTTTTAAAATTCAAACACTTATACTGTTGTTTGGTTTGAGATTACTGCAAACCCAAAAAAATCCTAAATTTTTTTTTCAATAGAAAATTTAAATCTACACTATTTAGTTTATATGGGATGGTAATTTTCCCCCCAAATTTTAAATTTTCATTGGTCTTTATTAACCATTTCAGGGTCCAAAAATTTTTTTAAAAAAAAAAAAATTATACAGTTTTAAAAAAATTACACCTACCATCCGACTTACGCCCCCGCTCAACATCGACCACTCATTTGACCATGTTTTCTATGCAAATGTTCGGGGAAAAAAAAACAATTTTTGTGTTGTACAGTGTTTCCCCTAAACCTTACAGTATAAAATACAGTACTAACAGCATAAAATGTAAGCAAAAATGAAATACCAAAATAAAAAATAAAAAAATTTTAAAACTGTGATGTTGATATTTGGGGTAGTAAGGTTCGACTTACGTCCTTTTTTACTTATGACCGGTTGGTCGGGGAAACCCAAACTCGGTCGTAAATCGGATGGTAGGTGTTTTTTTCAAAAGGGAAAAAACCCCAAAAAAAAAAAATTTCCGATCAGTACTTACCAAGATATAGAGTCGGAAGTTGACCCTCAATGCCCCGGGGGCAGCTTTTTTTTTTTTATGTTTTGTTACTTTTTTTTTTTTCTAATATTTTTTTCCAGAAATTTTTTGGGGCCCGTGAGACCAATTGACACTTTTTGTATTCAACACAAAACTGCACTTTTTTGTTTATCATTATATTGCTTACAAAACTTGTTTACAAAAAAAAACATTAAAAAAAGTTGTACAGTGGCCCCCGGTTTTTACTGTTCTAAACTCAAACAATTATGTAAGTGCATTTTTTTAAAAGCTTTTGTAAGTGTATTTTTGGGGGGGTTAAAACTTTTAATTTACATTATTCCTTTTTGGGGAAAAAAATTCGTTCGGGGAAAGGCACTCGGGGAAAGTATTCTGGGAATTATTTACGGCCTGGGGGTCCACTGTATACAGTGGATCCCCCCAATATCGTTTAACCGTTCCCCGGGGCTTGTAAATTAAACGAAGTTTTAAAATTTGAACCATTATTTCCCATAAGAAATAATGTAAATAAAAATTTAACCGTTCCACAAAAAAATATTCACATACTAAATTAAAAAAAATATATATATATATATATACATTTACTTACCTTTATTGAAGAGTTGCAGGCAGTTGCAGGAGGGTTGGGAAAGCCCCCCCCAAAAAAAGGCTTCAGGTAAAAGTCCCTCTCTGGGGTTACTTCCCTTCTTGGTCTTTTAATGCCACTAGGACCAGCTTGAGAGCCCAGACCCCTGCCTGGAAAAAAAATTTCCCGGTCCTCTGTTTCTGGCGACCCTTAAATTTTTCCCCCAAGGGGATGGCTCTGTCACTGAAGTGGGGTGCAAAAGAAGGCTCATTTCAGCTTGCTCAGGGTGGTCCAAAAAAATGTCTGCAACTCATTCCACTTTGTACACATCCCCCAAGCACTAAAAAAGGGCACCTTCTGTCTCTCACCCCTCCCCCTTTTAAGCAATAACCTCAGCTGTGGTCTGTTGTTTTTCCCCGATGAAGCTCTTGCAGCTTCATTTTTCTCTCCCCCCGTGCTCCTCCCCCCCAAACCTTCCAAATCCCAAAACCCCCACCTCCCAACCTCAAAACCCCCTTAAAATCCCTCTGTTGGACACAACCCCGGCCCTTTTGGCTCCCCAACAGAGTTTTAAAATCCTGGAAAGTCACTCCCCCCAAGCCTTACCTATAAGGCGTATGCAATGCACAATGTTAAAAAAATTTTTTTCCGAACTCTCTTAGGGGGAAAACCGTGTCCGAGGTCACTTCCAAAAAACTTCTGAAACACTGCTTTGGTGTACAGTTTCTTTTAAGGGGGAAAGACCTGCTGGTCCATGGGCTGGATGAGGAGGGTGTTAGGGGGGAAGAACTTTTCTCTGATGAAATTAAACTTGTCAGACAAACAGTCTTACAAGTTGTGAGGGTGGCAGGAGATTTTCCAGTATCATGAGGCATTTGGGGGCAATTTTTTTTCCCAAAGTATTTCTTCAAAAAGGCCAAAACACTCCCTTACCCCCTTCCTTTAAAATTTCTGTAGTGACCCATGCCTTTGGGGTTAGCCTTCCAATGAAACACAAATTATTCTTGTCAACCTGTATTCTTGAAGGGTCTGGGATTTTCATGGGGATACACCAGTAAAGGCTTCACTTTAAAATCACCACTGGCATTGGCACACATCATAAAAGTTATCCCTTTTTAAAGGTTGTGTCCTGGCTTTCCTTTTCCTCCTGAGTAATGTAGGTCCCGTTTTGCATGTTCTTCCAAAAAAGGCCTTTTCATCACAGTTAAAAACTTGTTGGGGGGGGAATTGTTCCCGCCTTTTCGAACCCCCGGAATTCATGCCCAAAATTTTTTAGCTACACGTTTGTCTGGGCTGGCTGCCTCACCATGTCCACAACACTGTGGTAAAGCCACTACGTTTTTTAAAACTGTCAAACCAGCCTTTTCTGGCCCAAAAACCGTTTACCACTGGTTGCAG
>WNWK01027417.1:0-26315 GCA_009830355.1 Cherax destructor
TTCATACTCACTGCATTCATTCTAAATCCCGTCACACAAATAGTTCCTTCATACGTAATCACACTCACTCCTTTCACTCATTTCCTTCATTCTTTCCTTCTTGTTATCTTCTGGTGCAACATTCCTCCTTAATCGCATTATTACTTCTCCCAAGAATAAAATTCCGAGAGCAATTCCTTATCTCCATTTAACATTTCCTGAAAATACTCTCTTTTTCTCTCTAAAGTCTCGTCCACACGTTTCATGGCGTACTGAAATATATTGTGCCCCAACATATATTGCAATAAATGGTAATATCCATACATGACAGTTGATCACATCATAGTATGGGAGACATTAACAACACAGGTGTACTGGCCAGGTTGTAGCAGCCACCTACAAAATTCTTTTGACCAGGTAATCGCGTCTCACCAGTAGCTACCTGTTGTTTTCATCCCCGATTTTTTTTATGTGCGCTCATTTATGAACCCGTGCGTATTTTGCAATCACAAAGACGAGTAACGATACAAATAATAATATTTATCACATTTTCATGGTGGTGTATAATTAGATTAAGAATCGTGCAGTTAATACAACGTTCACACACGCTTATTCTATTACATACTGAAAAAATATATATTAATATAGATGCGTACTGTGACATAAGTAGGACTAAAATCTTCATAGAATAACGATATCTGGGTGTCTTGGTGTACGTTCATATCTGTTTTGGAGAGTGTAATTACAGGACACAAATTTCTTTGTGTCCTCTCTTGTAATTCCTCCACCGGCAAAGTCTCGACCGTAGTTAGAAAAGACATTATTCCCATCCAGCAAGGTCGCCTGGGACATACTTGAACCATTAACTAGTCACACAGTGACTAGTTAATGGTCCAAGTCGGACTGAAACGTCGTCATAAAAAATTCTCTTATGTGGGAGTTATTTGTGTATTGTTTTAGTTACTGTATTGTGCTTTTTGTTCCATATCAGAGTTTCGTTCAAGTGGAAGGTTTCGTTGCCAAAAGTTGGAGGCACACACAGGCACACACCACAGGAAGGCACACACACACACACACACACCCCACGGAGGCCCCCACACACCAGGGCACACCCCACACACACACAGGAAAGCACACACACACACACACACAGGAGGCACACACACACACACACACACACACACTACAGGAAGGCACACACACACACACACACACACTACAGGAAGGCACACACACACACACACACACACTACAGGAAGGCACACACACACACACACAACACACACACACACACACACACACACACACACACACACACACACACACACAACACACACACACCCCTACAGGAAGGCACACACAAACACACACACACACACACACACACAGACACACACACACACTACAGGAAGGCACACACACACACACAGCACACACACACACACACACACCACAGGAAGCCCACAGCACACACACACACACACACACACACACACTACAGGAGGCACCAAACACACACACACACACAGGCACATATGAAGGCAAATATAATATGGTACACAGTGTGCCAAAGTTTAACAAAGTGTCAGGGTAGGTGGTATGCAATTTGAATTTGTCTACAAAATCCTATATTTATAATATGTAGAAATATGGAGAAATTGTTGAATAAAGAAATGGAGAGATAACATTTACCCAGAGTATCAGAAAACCTTTATCAGTGTTATCAGAGATACGAAGATCACTGGGTTATATGTAGTAATACCTGAGATATAAATGTTACGCTTATATATAATAACACCAGAGGTGCAAAGATCACAATATAATACTTAATACAATTAGAAAAGCAAATATGGCGCCTTTATATATAGAAATTTCAAGGACACAAATATAACTCCGATATGTATAGACACATTTAAGATATAAATGTTACGTTATATTACATAATTATACCGGTGATACGAAGATCACAGTGTTATACATAATAACACTAGCAACACAAAGATCACACTGTTTTACATGGCATCAAAAATGATAAGGAAATTACACATAGAAACATAAAAAGATCACACTTTTACATGAGTGAAAATTCTGAAAAACTCAAAAAAGAGCATAAAAAGTTATTACATTCAAATACAAGACTAAAATAAACAATAAGTGGCTTCACCATGGTGTTCTAGGTAGAAGAGTTCTTCTCTTCTGGCTGGACTATGTTTCCAGCCTGCCCGGGCGGGTGTATTTACTGGGCACAGATTTCTGGGTGTCCTCCCCAGTAATTTCATCTTCTTGTATATATTAATATTTAAACACTTGTGTTCTAATATTATATGTAGGCTGGACTCCATGGTGTTGCTGCATTTGACAAGTTAAGTTCCTCTCTGAGGAAATGCTGTGTTTGGGGTTCACAGCTCTCAACGTCCCCCTCAAGTGCTGTGTTTGGGGTTCACAGCTCTCAACGTCCCCCTCAAATGATCGAGTTAAATTCCGTTTATTTATTTTTATTATATGATAATAGTAGTGTACAATGTGCCAGTATGGCTCATTCCTGTATGGCTCAAAATGCCGGTGGTCACCCCCCCCCCCTGAGACTTTCATCCCTGAGCGGTCTCCTTCCGCGCGCGCCCCCGCCCCACCCCACCGCACCCGCCCGCCCGCCCGCCCTGCCGCGCCCCCCCACCCCCACTTCCGGTCGGTCCAACCCCCCACTTTCGGTCGGTCCAACCCCCACTTCCGGTTCTTTTTTTTTTCCTCGTCCCGAGCAGCAAACCCTCCCCTCTGAGCTCCTCATCCCTGAGCAGTCTCCTCCCGCACACTCGTGCCCCCGCCCCTTGATTGCGCCCCGCCCCTTGCCCGCGCTCGGCCCCATGCCCTTCCACGTCGAGCCGCCCCTCGCTGCCTTCTGCAGCGCCTTCTGCTGCGGATCGCCCCCACTTCTCGATTTTTTTTTTTTTTTTCAATATATTTTTTTTCCAAATTTTTTTTTAATTTTTTTCAAAATTCATTTTTCTCGATAACCCCCTACGGGGTATGGTAAAACTTTTCTCGATTTCAATAAAAAGAACGAAAAGACTTTGGGGAAGACTCCACTTCCTTGGATCAAGATTGAGGTCTCCCCTACAAGTTCATTCAAGCGAGCCCAGGTGTGGTGTGACGTCATCACAGTACTTCCTCTCTTTCAGTTAAAATGAGCTAAAAGGACAACAAGTTCAATCAAGCGAGCATAGGTGTGGTGTGACATCACAGTATTTCCTTTTTTTTATGTCCAACAAGCTTAAACATGAGGAGAGTACAACAGGCTGATTCAAGTCGGGTCACTCTGTGCCCTCTTGTTAAATGTAGGATAACACTAATACACATTTTTCGTCATTTATTTATTAATTATTATAGAAAGATACATTTTATTAATACATACACAATTTTTTTCAGGTAACACAATTTTTCCAGTCTTACATTAACATAGGAAAAACATAACACGAATTAAGATTTCAGGTAACAGTCTAAAAAGATACATTTTCCATGTTTTCAGGTAATACGTTAATTTTCAGTCGTTTTAATACCCACTTTAAGATTTTCCACTTATAACTCACAATATTTTTTTACTATTTCATCAGAAAACGATCCAATTCAACAAATTTTAAGACGTTTCATCCACAACACCCACTTGTAAGTCAATTTTTTATGTGATCAAGTGTTAGTTTTCTATTTTTGTTAGATAGTGTACTATGTATGACTCATGTCTTAAATTTGTTTGATCATGACATGTATAAGTTTGGGGTGCATGTTATAGTGATCATGATATGGTATTTTTGTGCTTATGTCTTATTTTGTTTATATATCATAGAATATTTTATTATGTCATAGATTTTTAATATGTTACATGTCTTAAATTTTTGTGATTATGTCGCATATTAGTTGGTGGTGTCTATCTTATTTTTGTGTACATCTCTTAGATTTTTTTATTATGTCTTAGATTTTATGGTTATCATGTCTTATGTCTTAAATATGTTGTGATTATGTTGTTTTTGTACCTATGTCTTATTTTGTGCATATATCTTTGTTGGTGGTGTCTGTGTCTTAGATTTTTGACCTGTCTGATGGTTTAAATTTGTATGTGGGTTCATGTTATGTCTTAGTTGGTGGATCTTAGAATATTTGTGCTTATGTCTTATTTTGTGTATATGTTGTGATTAGGTCATGTATAAGTTGGTTGTGTGTTCATGTCATGTCATAGTTGGAAGTGTATGTCTTAGTTTTGGTGTTTCTTAGATTTTTTTGGGTACATGATATGTTATAGTTGATGGTGATCGTGCCCTGGTATTTTTTGTGAATATGTTTTAGAATTTTGGTTATGTCTCACACCTTAGTTGTAGGTGTATGTCTTAGATTTGGCGTTCATGTTATGGTTTAGTTGGAGGTGTGTGTGTGTGTGTTAGTTTTGGTAATGTTTCATGTCTTAGTTGTATGTGTTCATCTGTCTTAGTTGGTGTTTCTTATATTTTTTGGATGTAATGATATATTATAGTTTGGTGGATCCTATATTTTTTGGGTGTGATGAAATGTTGTAGTGGTGGTTCTTATATTTTTTGGTGTGATGATATGTTATAGTTGGTTGGTGGTGAATTGTGTCGTGGTGTTTTTGTGCTTTTATCATATTTTGTGTAAATGACTTAAATTTTTGGGTATATTATAGTGTTCGTGATATGGCTTATTTTGTGTACATCTCTTAGATTTTTTTATTATGTCTTAGATATTTTTATTTTTATCATGTATTATGTCTTAAATATGTTGTGATTATGGTGTTTTTGCGCCTATGTCTTATTTTGTGTGTATATATCTTAGTTGGTGGTGTCTGTGTCTTAGATTTTTGACCTGTCTGATGGTTTAAATTTGTTTGTGGGTTCATGTTATGTCTTAGTTGGTGTTTTTTTATATTTTTTGGATGTAATGATATATTATAGTTTGGTGGATCCTATATTTTTTGG
Source organism: Cherax destructor (assembly GCA_009830355.1). NCBI lineage: Eukaryota > Metazoa > Arthropoda > Malacostraca > Decapoda > Parastacidae > Cherax > Cherax destructor. Next base: position 4,959 of record WNWK01027417.1, read on the forward strand.
GTGTGCTGATATGTTGTAGTTGGTGGTTCTTATATTTTTTTGGTGTGATGATATGTTATAGTTGGTTGGTGGTGAATTGTGTAGTGGTGTTTTTGTGCTTTTATCATATTTTGTGTAAATGACTTAAATTTTTGGGTATATTATAGTGTTCGTGATATGGCTTATTTTGTGATCATTTCTTAGATTTTGAATATGTCTTAGTTTGTCTTATGCCTCATGGCTTAGCTGTAGGTGCGTGGTTTTGGGGTGAGTGTGTAGTTTGGTTAGTGAGATGTAATTTCAGTTAATGGAATGTGTGTAAATGTGATGGAGAATGTAATTTGGCGGGTGAGTTAGAGATGTTAAATGTTATTTGGGAGTTTTCAGAATTTTAATTTGGTGGTGTTCCAATGTTGTTTGGAAGTGTTCCAATGTTGTTTGGAAGTGTTCCAATAGTAAAAAGTATTCATAGTTTTTGCGATCTTGTCCTGAGTGATCTCAGTAATAGAGGTCTCGGTTGGTGATACGAGGGAATGTGTATAAAATGTGTATATGTTCTGCGTGGATGGATTTGAGTTTTTTTTGGATGAATTAGTAAAACTGGAAAAAATTGAGATGAGTGATCTTACTGGATTGAGACTAGTGATCTTAGATATGGTTTGCCATCATATAAAGTTGGTTATAATGATTTGAGGGGGTGTTTATAAAAATGTGATTAATGTTATGTCTTAGTTGGGTGTGTTCATGATATGTCTTAGTTGGTGGTGATCGTAACATGGTATTTTGCAGTTATATATATTATATTGTGTATATGAGTTAGATTTTTTATTTGTCTTAGATGTTGGATATGGCTCATGTCAGGTATAAGATTGGTGAATATGTCTTAGTGATTATGATATGTCTTAGTTGGAGCATTTTAGCTCATTTTAACTTAAAGAGAGGAAATATTGTGATTATGCCATGCATAGGTTTGTTGATGTCTCATGTGTTAGCTGAAGGTGTTCAAATGGTGATTTGAAGGATAAGTTAGGTTAGGTTAAATGTTATTTGTGGTGTTTGATAGTATTTTTGAAGGTTAAGTTGTTAGATTAGATGCTATTTTTTGGTTAGGTTAGATGTTGTTAGGTTAGGTTAGGTTAAATGTTATATATTGTTTCGGGAGTATTCAAATGGTGTTTTGGGAGTATTCAAATGATGTATAAGAGTGTTTTGGTGGTCAAGGTGTTGTGTTTTTTTGAAAGTGTGTTTTGTGTTTTTTGAAAGTGTGTTTTGTGATAGGTTTATGTTCATGTATTTTTTGTGTTCATGTTTTATCCGAGTTGGAGGTGAGTAGTGATCTTGGTTTGAGTGTTTTGAGGGAATGTTTTGAGGGAAAGTTTGATGATGTCTTGGAAGTATTCAATGGTGATTTTGAGTGATTTGAGGAATTTTTTTGTAAAAATGGGATTATGTTATGTCTTAGTTGGTTGGTGGTGACTGTGTTAGTTTTGGTAATGTGTCATGTTTTAGAGTGATTTGAAGTTAAAGTTAGGTTAGGTTAAATGTTATTTGTGGTGTTTGATAGTGTTTTTGAAGGTGTTCATATGATGTACAAGAGTGTTTTGGTGGTGTTCAAATGAGGTATAAGAGTGTTTTTGATGGTGTTCTAATATTGTTTGGAAGTAATCTGAGGGTGTTCTAATATTGTTTTGGATGTGCTCAAAGTAATCTGGGAATTTTCTAATGTTGTTTGGAAATGTTCTAATAGTAAAAAGTATTCATAGTTTTAGCGATCTTGTCCTGAGTGATCTCAGTAATAGTGTTTTCGGTTGGTGATACGAGGGAATGTATATGAAAAATGTTCTTTGGAGATGGATTTTACTTTTTTTGGATGAATTAGTAAAACGGGAAAAAATTGAGATGAGTGATCTTAGTGGATTGAGATTAATGATCTTATAAAGTTGGTTATAATGATTTGAGGGGATGTTTATAAAAAATGTGATTATGATATGTCTTAGTTGGAGTATTTTAGCTCATTTTAACTTAAAGAGAGGAAATATTGGGATTATGTCTTGTATAGGTTTGTTGATGTCTCAGGTGTTAGTTGAATGTGTCTTAGTTTTTTTTTATAATGTTCCATGACTTAGTTGGAAGGTGTATGTCTGTATTAGTTTTGGCAATGTGTCATGTCTTAGTTGAAGGTGTTCAAATGATGCATGAGAGTGATTTTGAAGTGTTTTGTTAGTATTCAATGATGTTTTGAGGGTATTCAAATGTTGTATGAGAGGTTTTGAGATGTTGAGGAATGTGAGAAATATTTCTTAATAGTTATTGCGAAAAGTATGTGTGTGTGATGGGTGTGATGGTGTTCAAACGATGATTTGGGAGTATTCAATGGTGTTTTGGTGGTGTTCAATAGTGTTTTGTGTGCATTCAAAGGTGTTTTGGTGGTATTCAATGGTGATTGTGTTTTTGAAAGTGTGTTTTAGTGATTACTTTTTTTTAATGAATTAGTAAAACGGGAAAATATTGAGATGAGTGTACTTAGATAATGGTTTTGTCATCTTAAAAAGTTGGTTATAGAGTTTTGAGGGAAAGTTTGATGGTGTTTTGGGAGTATTCAATGGTGTTTTGGTGGTGTTCAATAGTGTTTTGGGTGCATTCAATGGTGATTTGATGGTGTTCAATGGTGTTTTGGGGGAATGTGTAAAAATGTGATCTTAGTGAAAGTATTCATAGGTTAAATGATCTTGTTCTAGATGATCTTTTTTTTTGATGAATTAGTAAAACGAGGAAAAAATTGTGGGTGGGAGATGGGGTAATGGGTGGAGTGTGTGCGTGTGTGTGTGCGTGTGTGTGCGTGTGTGTGTACTCACCTAATTGTACTCACCTAATTGTGGTTGCAGGGGTCGAGACTCAGCTCCTGGCCCCGCCTCTGCACTGTCCGCTACTGGGTCTCTGCTCTCCCTGCTCCGTGAGCTTTATCATACCTTGTCTTAAAACTATGTATGGTTCCCGCCTCCACTATATCGTTCGCTAAACTATTCCACTTCCTAACTACTCTATGGCTGAAGAATTGCTTCCTAACATCCCTCTGACTCATCTGAGTCTTCAGCTTCCAGTTGTGTCCCCTTGTTTCTGTGTTTCCTCTCTGGAACATCCTGTCACTATCTACCTTGTCGATTCCCCGTAGTATTTTGTATGTCGTTATCATGTCTCCTCTAACCCTTCTGTCCTCCAGTGTTGTTAGTCCTATTTCCCTCAACCTTTCTTCATAAGGCAGTCCCCTGAGTTGTGGAACTAGCCTTGTCGCAAACCTTTGCACTTTCTCTAATTTCTTGACGTGCTTGACCAGGTGTGGGTTCCAGACTGGTGCTGCATACTCTAGTATGGGCCTGACGTATACGGTATACAGTGTCTTGAACGATTCCTTGTTAAGGTAACGGAACGCTAATCTTAGTTTTGCCAGTCGCCCATATGCTGCCGCGGTTATCTGGTTGATGTGTGCTTCCGGAGACGTGCTTGGTGTTATACTCACCCCAAGGTCTTTCTCCTTTGATGAGGTTTGTAGCCTTTGTCCACCTAGCCTGTACTCTGTCAGCGGTCTTCTTTGCCCTTCTCCGATCTTCATGACTTTGCATTTGGTGGGGTTAAATTCGAGAAGCCAGTTGCTAGACCAGATGTCAAGCTTGTCCAGGTCACTTTGAAGTCCTGCTTGGTCTTCATCCGATGTGATTCTCCTCATTATTTTCACATCATCTGCGAAAAGAGACACTTCTGAGTCTATCCCATCCGTCATGTCATTCACATATAGCAAGAATAGCACTGGTCCTAGGACTGACCCCTGCGGTACACCGCTCGTCACAGGCGCCCACTGTGATACCTCATCACGCACCATGACCCGTTGTTGCCTCCCTGTGAGGTATTCCTGATCCATTCAGTGCCCTTCCTGTTATACACGCTTGGTCTTCCATCTTCTTTACTAATCTCATGTGAGGAACTGTGTCAAAGGCCTTCCTGCAGTCCAAGAAAATGCAGTCAACCCACCCTTCTCTCTCTTGCCTTACCTCTGTTACTTTATCATAGAACTCCAGGAGATTTGTTACACAGGATTTGCCTTCCCTGAAACCGTGCTGTCTGGCGTTGATTAACCTGTTCTGCTCCAGATGCTCCACCATTCTTTTTCTGATGATTTTCTCCAAGACTTTGCACACTATACACATAAGTGACACCGGTCTGTAGTTTAGTGCCTCTTTTCTGTCTCCTTTTTTAAAGATGGGGACTATGTTGGCCTTTTTCCATATCTCAGGTAGCTGCCCAGTTTCAAGGGATGTGTTGAAAATATTGGTAAGTGGCACACTCAAAACCTCAGCTCCTTCCGAAGGACCCATGGTGAGATATTGTCGGACCCATTGCCTTTGAGGTATCAAGGTCACTGAGTAACTGCTTCACCTCCCCCTCAGATGTGTGTATTCCCTCCAGCACTCGATACATCCCTTGTTGGTGATGCACCCCGTCCTGTCTACCCAACTGCCTTCCTTCCTCCACTGTGAATACTTCCCTAAACCTCGAGTTGAGCTCCTCACATACCTCTTGATCATTACTTGTGAGTTCCCCATCTTCCCTCCTCAGCCTTATCACCTGATCCTTTACTGTTGTCTTCCTTCTGATGTGGCTGTACATCAGTTTCGGGTCAGACTTGACTTTCGATGCTATGTCGTTTTCATACTGTTTCTGGGCCTCCCTCCGTACCTGTGCATACTCGTTTCTAGCTCTTCGACTAATCTCCTTGTTTGCTTGGGTTCTTTGCCTTCTGTACCTTTTCCATTATCTGGCACTCTGAGTCTTTGCCTCCCTGCATCTTTGGGTAAACCAGGGGCTCTTTCTTGTCTTCCCATTTATTCTTTTTCCTTTGGGTATAAACCGTTCCTCTGCCTCCTTGCACTTTGTCGCTACGTATTCCATCATTTCATTTACTGACTGTCCTTCCATTTCCCTTTCCCACAGAACCTCCTGCAGGAAATTCCTCATACCTGTGTAGTCCCCTCTTTTATAGTCTGGTATGTCTCTTTCAGCACCGTTTTCCCTCTCCACCTGTAGCTCTACTATGTACTCAAAGCTCAGCACCATATGGTCACTGGCTCCCAGGGGCTCTCGTGTGTTATGTCCTCGATATCTGAGCTATTCAGGGTGAATACAAGGTCCAGCCTTGCTGGTTCGTCCTCTCCTCTATCTCTGGTCGTGTCCCTGACATGTTGGTGCATCAGGTTTTCCAGTACCACGTCCATCATCTTGGCTCTCCAAGTTTCTGGACCCCACGGGGTTCTTGGTTCTCCCAGTCGATCTCTTTGTGGTTGAAATCGCCCATGACCAGTAACTTCGCTCTGCTCATGTGCGCTTTTCTTGCCACCTCCGCCAAGGTGTCCACCATTGCTCTGTTGTTCTCGTCATATTCCTCTCCTGGCCTCCTGCAGTTTTGTGGTGGGTTGTACATCACTGCAATGACTATCTTGTGCTCCCCAGACTGGATGGTACCTACTATAAAGTCCCTTTCTCTACACACCTCCATTCCTGCCATTTCCTCAAATCTCCAATGATTCCTTACGAGCAGTGCGACCCCTCCTCCCCCCCTGCTCCTTCTATCTTTCCTCAGGATCTGATATTCTTGTGGGAAGATTGCGTCTGATATTGCCTCATTTAGTTTAGTTTCTGTGACTGCTATGATGTCTGGGGACATTTCTCCTATTCTTTCATTCCACTCTTCATACTTATTCGTGATTCCATCTGCATTTGTGTACCAAACCTTCAGCCTCGTTTCCAATACTGTGGCCCTAGGGGGATCTTGGCTGGATGGGGGGGGTGTTTGCAGGGTTCCCATGGAGGGTTGTTGCATGGGTGGGGTGGGTTGTATGGTTGGGGTGTGGTCTGATTGGGGTGTGGTCTGATTGGGACAAGCACTCCTGTCCTTGTCTCTTATCCCTCTTTCTTGGGTATCGATAAACGTTATAACCACCACTAGGCACTGTGCGGCAACTCGATTAGGCCTAGTTCTCAACCGTTCCTGCTACCCGGCACTCTTTCCCTGGCACTATTTACTATTGTTTTCCCTTCTGTGATCACTTATATTTCCCTTTTTCTGGTCTTAAATGATTATGCCACCTTGACCTTTGCACACGCCTATTTGGTGTTCACTGATCCCTCTGAGACACCCGAAAAAGACGTAATTTATCGGAGCTCAAACACGCGTGACTTCCCACTTCCCAGATGTGTGTGTGTGTGTGTGTGTGTGTGTGTGTAAGGCAGAGAGCAGGTGAGGTCATGGCGTCAGGCTCTGGGGTGGGTCTGTAATGGGTGGGAGATGGGGTAATGGGTGGAGTGTGTGCGTGTGTGCATGTGTACGCATGTGTGTGTGTGTGTGTGTGTGTGTGTGTGTGTGAGGTAGAGAGCAGGTGAGGTCATGGCCTCAGGCGCTGGGGTGGGTCTGTGATGGGTGGGAGATGGGGTAATGGGTGGAGTGTGTGCGTGTGTGTGTGTGTGTGTGTGTGTGAGGTAGAGAGCAGGTGAGGTCATGGCCTCAGGCGCTGGGGTGGGTCTGTGATCTTCTCAGAGATAACAAAATGTACCTCGTCAATCAGTCGTCTAAGGACATTTGAAAATAATGGAAACTTATAGAATTGGCAGGAAAACCAGTAAAAGAAATGATGGAATATGTGACAACCAAATGCAAAGAGGCAGAGGAGAGGTTTGTCCCCAAAGGAAACAGAAGTAACGGGAAGACCAGAACGAGTCCTTGGTTCACCCAAAGGTGTAGGGAGGCAAAAACTAAGTGCACTAGAGAATGGAAAAAGTACAGAAGACAAAGAACCCAGGAAAATAAAGAGATTAGCTGAAGAGCCAGAAACGAATATGCACAGGTAAGAAGGGAGGCTCAGCGACAATACGAAAATGATATAGCATCAAAAGTCAAGTCTGACCCAAAGCTGTTGTACAGCCACATCAGGAGGAAAACAACAGTCAAGGACCAGGTAATCAGGCTGAGGAAGGAAGAAATGACCAAGAGGTATGTGAGGAGCTCAACATGAGATTTAAAGAAGTATTTACAGAGGAGACAGGAAGGACTCCAGGAATTCAGAATAGGGAGGTATACCAACAAGTGCTGGATGAAATACACACAACCAAGGAGGAGGTGAAGAAGCTGTTATGTAAACTCGATACCTCAAAAGCGGTGGGACCTGACAACATTTCTCCGTGGGTCCTTAGAGAGGGAGCAGAGATGTTGTGTGTGCCACTAACAAAAATCTTCATCATTTCTATTGAAACTGGGCAACTACCTGAGGCATTAAACTATAGACCTGTGTCACTGACGTGTATAGTATGCAAAGTCATGGAGAAGATCATCAGGAGGAGAGTGGTGAAGCACCTAGAAACACACAAGCTTATAAACGACAACCAGCACGGTTTCAGGGAAGAAAAATCCTGTGTCACAAACCTACTGGAGTTTTATGACAAGGTAACAGAAGTAAGACACGAGAGAGAGGGGTGGATAGAATTCATTTTCTTGGACTGCAAGAAGGCGTTCGACACAGTTCCTCACAAGAGGTTAATGCAAAAGGTAGAGGATCAAGCACACATAACAGGAAAGGCACTGCAATGGATCAGAGAATATCTGACAGGGAGGCAACAACGAGTCATGGTACGTGACGAGGTGTCAGGGTGGGCACCTGTGACGAGTGGGGTTCCACAAGGGTCAGTCCTAGGACCTGTACTGTTTTTGGTATATGTGAATGACATAACGGAAGGGATAGACTCAGAAGTGTCCCTGTTTGCAGATGATGTGAAGTTAATGAGAAGAATTAAATCAGTTCAGGATCAGGTAGGACTACAAAGAGACCTGGACAGGCTACAAGCCTGGTCCAGTAACTGGCTCCTTGAATTTAACCCTGCCAAATGTAAAGTCATGAAGATCGGGAAAGGGCAAAGAAGACCGCAGAAAGAGTATAATCTAGGTGGCCAAAGACTGCAAACCTCACTCAAGGAAAATGATCTTGGGGTGAGTATAATACCGAGCACATCTCCTGAGGCACACATCAATCAGATAACTGATGGAGCATACGGCTGGCAAACCTAAGAATAGCGTTCCAATACCTCACTAAGGAATCGTTTAAGACTCTGTACACCATATACGTCAGGCCCATACTGGAGTATGCAGCACCAGTTTGGAACCCACACCTTGTCAAGCACGTCAGGAAATTAGAGAAAGTGCAGAGGTTTGCAACAAGACTAGTCCCAGAGCTAAGGGGATTGTCCTACGAAGAAAGGTTAAGGGAAATCGAAATGACGACACTAGAGGACAGGAGGGTTAGGGGAGACATGATAACGACATATAAAATACTGCGAGGAATAGATAAGGTGGACAGAGACAAGATGTTCCAAAGAGGGGACACAGAAACAAGAAGTTCCAGAGAGGGGACACAGAAACAAGATGTTCCAGAGAGGGGACACAGAAACAAGGGGTCACAGTTGGAAGTTGAAGACTCCTATGAGTCAAAGGGATGTTAGGAAGTATTTCTTCAGTCATAGAGTTGTCAGGAAGTGAAATAGCCTAGAAAGCGACATAGTGGAGGCAGGAACCATACATAGTTTTAAGACGAGATTTGATAAAGCTTATGGAGCAGAGAGAGAGTGAATTAGTATCGACCAGTGAAGAGGCGGGGCCAGGAGCTATGACTCGACCCCTGCAACCACATATAGGTGAGTATACGCACAAAGCGGGCAGGAAACAACACTGTAAACAAGTGACCGCGACACAGTCCTTTGCTCCCCCGCCTTCTGCCATTTTTGCTCTCTCTGTCTCTCTCTCTCTCTGTCTCTCTGTCTCTGTCTCTGTCTCTCTCTCTCTCTCTCTCTCTCTCTCTCTCTCTCTCTCTCTCTCTCTCTCTCTCTCTCTCTCTCTCTCTCTCTCTCTCTCTCTCTCTCTCTCTCTCTCTCTCTCTCTCTCTCTCTCTCTCTCTCTCTCTCTCTCTCTCTCTCTCTCTCTTCTCTCTTCTTCTCGCCTGTCTGTGTACATAATATTAATATACAAACACAAACCAGTACAGTACAAAACACACGACCAGTACAGTACAATACACAAACCAGTAATAAATAACACACAAGACCAGTACATACAATAACACAAACCAGTCATCAATAACACAACATAATACAACACAGACCAGTAAGTACAAAACACAAAACCAGTACAGTACAATAACACAAAGACCAGTCAGAATAACACAAGAGACAGTACAATAAACACAAACCAGTACAGTACAACACAGACCAGTACAGTACAATACACAAACAAGTACATACATAAACAAAACAGTACAGTAAATAAACAAGACCATAATAAATAACAAAGACAGTACAGTACAATAACACACAGACAGACAGTACAATACACACAACATACATACATACACAAAACAGTACAGTACAAAACAACCAACCAGTACAGTACAATAACAAAAACATAATAAATAACACACAAACCAGTACAGTAACAACATACAATAACATCAATACACAAACAGTACATAAATACACAAACATACATACAATACACAACATAATACAATAACACAACCATATACAAAACACAAAACAGTAAGTACAATAAACAAAACAGTACATACAATACACAGCATACAGTACAATACACACAAAGACAATAAACAGAAACAGTAAGTACAATAACACAAAACAGTACTAACACAACAGTACAGTACAATAACACAAAGACCATACAGAATACACAAGACCATCATACAATACACAAGACAGTACATACAAACACCAAACAGTACAGTACAACACAAACAGTACATAATAACCAAGACCAGTACGTACAACACAAGAACAGTACAATAACACAAAGCCAGTACATCAAAACCACAACACCAATACAGTACAAACACAAGACAGTACATAATAACACAAGACCAGTACATCAATACAACAAGACAGTCATACAATAACACAAGACAGTCAACAATAACACAAACAGTACATACAATAACACACAAGACCAGTACATAAATAACACAAAGACCAGTAATACAATAACACAAAGACCAGTACAGTACAATACACAGACAGTACAGTACAAAACACACAAGACCAGTACAGTACAATAACACAAAGACCAGTCAGTACAATACACACAAACCAGTACAGTACAATAACACAGACCAGTACAGTACAATAACACACAGACACAGTACAAAAACACAATCAGTACAGTACAATAAACACAAATCAGTACAGTACAATAACACAAACAGTACAGTACATAACACAAAGACCAGAATAACAGACAACAAAAAAAAACCAGACAGTAAATAACACAAAGACCAGTCATACAAAAACAAAGACCAGACAGTAAATAACACAAGAACAGTACAATAACACAAGACCAGTACAGTAAACACAAGACAGTCAGTACAATAAACAAGACAGTACATACAATAACAACAAGACAGTACAGTACACAAACAGACAGACCAGTACATACAATACACACAGTAATACAGTAAAAGTAATAAATAACACACAAGACCAGTACAGTACATACACAAAAGTACAGTACAATAACACAAAGACAGTACAGTACAATAACACAGAAGACAGTAAAAGTAATAACAAAAGACCAGACAGTAAAACCAAGACAGTAACACAAAAAGTACATAACACAAAGACCAGTACAGAAATAACACACAAGACCAGTACATACAACAAAAGACAGTACAAGTACATAACACAAACAGTACAGTACAATAACAACAAGACCCGTACAGTACAATAACACAAAGAAGTACAGTACAATAACAGTACATAAACAGTACAGTACATAACAACAGAGACCAGTACAGTACAATACACACAAGACCAGTACAGTACAATAACACAAAGACCAGTAAAGTACAATAACACAAAGACCAGTACATACAAAACAAAGCTAACACAAACCAGAAGTACAATAACACAAAGACCAGTACAGTACAATAACACACAAGTACAGTACAGTAAAACACAGAAGACCAGTACAGTACAATAAACACAAGACAGACAGTACAATAACACAAACAGTACAGTCAAAACAAAGACAGTACAGTACAATAACACACAAGACCAGTACAGTACAAAACAAAGACCAGTACATGACAAAATACACACAAGACCAGTCACAATAACACAGAAGACAGTCAGTACAATAAACAAGACCAGTACAGTACAAACACAGAAGACCAGTACAGATACAAACACAAAGACCAGTACATCAATACCACTACAAGACAGTACAGTACAGTATACAATAACACAAAGACCAGTACAGTACAATAACACAAAGAACCAGTACAGTACAATAACACACAAGACCAGTACAGTCAATACACACAAGACCAGTCAGTACAAAACACAAGACCAGTACAGTACAATAACACACAAGACCAGTACAGTACAATAACACAAGACCAGTACATACAATAACACACAAGACCAGTACAGTACAATAACACACAAGCAGTACATACATAACAGACTACATAAACACACAAGACCAGTACAGTACAATAACACACAAGACCAGTACAGTACAATACACAGACCAGTACAGTACAATAACACAAAGACCAGTACAGTACAATAACACACAAGACCAGTACAGTAAATAAACAACAGCAAGAAGACAGTACATAAACAGACCAGTACAGTACATAACACACAAGACCAGTACAGTACAATAACACACAAGACCAGTACAGTACAATAACACAAGACCAGTACAGTACAATAACACACAAGACCAGTACAGTACAATAACACAAGACCAGTACAGTACAATAACAACAATACCAGTACAGTACAATAACACAAACCAGTACAGTACAAAACACACAAGACCAGTACAGTACAATAACACACAAGACCAGTACAGTACAATAACACACAAGACCAGTACAGTACAATAACACACAGACCAGTACAGTACAATACACAAAGACCAGTACAGTTACAATAACACAAAGACCAGTACAGTACAATACACAGAACCAGTACAGTACAATAACACACAAGACCAGTACAGTACAATAACACAAGACCAGTACAGTACAATAACACACAAGACAGTACAGTACAATAACACACAATACCAGTACAGTACAATAACACACAAGACCAGTACAGTACAATAACACAAACCAGTACAGTACAATAACCACAAGACCAGTACAGTAAATAACACAAAGACCAGTAGTACAATACACACAAGATCAGTACAAATAACACAAACAGTACAGTCAAACACAAAGTACAGTAAATAACACAAGACCAGTACATACAATAACACACAAGACCAGTACAGTACAATATACACACAGACCAGTACAGTACAATAACACACAAGACCAGTACAGTACAATAACACACAAGACCAGTACAATACAATAACACACAAGACCAGTACAGTACAACAAAACAAGACCAGTACAGTACAATAATACACAAAGACCAGTACAGTACAATACACAAGACAGTACATAGCAATAAACCACAGACAGTACAGTACAATAACACACAAATCAGTACAGTACAATAACACAAGACCAGTACAGTAATAACACAAAGACCAGTACAGTCAATACACAAAGACCAGTACAGTACAAAACACACAAGACAGTCAGTACAATATAACACAGAAAGTACAGTACAATAACACACAAAGACCAGTACAGTAACACAAAGACCAGTATACAATAACACAAAAACCAGTACAGTAACAATAGAACAGACAGTACACAGATAACAGTACATAACACAGACAGTACAGTACAATAACAACAAGACCAGTAGCAGTACAATAACACAAGACCAGTACAGTAACACAGACCAGTACAGTACAAGAAGACCAGTACAGTAACACAAAAAGATGCAGTACAAACAGAAGATCATAGTATAACACAAGACAGACAGTACAGTAACACAGAAAAACCAGTACAGTAACACACAAGACAGTACAGTAACACAGAAAAAGTAGATAACACAAAGACTAGTACAGTAACACAGAAGACCAGTACAGTAACACAGAAGACCAGTACAGTAACACAGAAGAAGAGTACAGTAATACAGAAGACCAGTACAGTAACACAGAAGACCAGTACAGTAACACAGAAGAAGAGTACAGTAACGCAAAAAACCTGTACAGTAACACAGAAGAAGAGTACAGTAACACAGAAGACCAGTACAGTAACTCAGAAAAGACTATAGTAACACAGAAGAGTAACCATAGTGGTGTTATTCCCACTCCAGCCTCTCAGAACTCATTGTAATGTACATTTACAGGAGCTAGCATTAATAAAAATATGAACAGCAGTATTGTTCATATTGTTCATTAACTCAACAGAGTTAACATTAAAACAACTAGATATATTTCAGTCGCTGCGCAACTGTTACTGTACTGTACTGTTCTTCTGTGTCATTGTATTACTGTTCTTCTGTGTTACTGTGCTGTTCTTCTGTGTTACTGTACTGTTCCTGTGTTACTGTACTGTTCTACTCTTCTGTGTTACTTTACTGTTCAACTCTGTTGTTCTGTGTTACTGTACTGTTCTACTCTGTTACTGTACTGTTCTTATTATTATTATTATTATATATATATATATATATATATATATATATATATATATATATATATATATATATATATATATATATATATATATATATATATATATATATATATATATATATATATAATTATAATATATATAATAATTTTATTATTATTTGTGACCACTGTCAGCCTCAGAGTTATCTCTGAGTTACCAGACCTTGCCACGTGGAGGCCAGTGGTTCGTCTTTAAGGTCCACCGTCCCCCTCGCCTTCCCCAGGTTCATGTACCCAGGAATCCATCCGTGGGCCCCCGGATGTCTCCCCTTCCTCACTTCCCTAAGGTCAGCCTCGCCTCTGTGTCCTCTCTCTGCCTTCCAGCCTCAGCCTTCCCCAGGTTCATGTATCCAGGAATCCATCCGTCCGCCTCCGGATGTTTCCCCTTCCTCACTTACCCAAGGTTAGCCTCACTAACCAGTATTCTTGCCTTTCCCAGGTTCATGTATCCAGGAATCCATCCGTTCGCTCCCGAATGTCTCCCTTTCCCCACGTCCCCAAGGTCAGCCTCAACAACAACCTTCCCCAGGTTCATGTGTCCAGGAATCCATCCGTTCGCTCCCAGATATCTTCCCTTCCCCACTTACCTAAGGTCAGCGAGTTAGGTCTGTGCCTTCCCCGGATCAGTGTCTCCAGGAGTCCACTTGTGTCACCTCAGGTGGACTCCCTTTATCACATCCCCAAAGTCAGCGGTATTCTTGCCTTCCCCAGGTACATGTATCCAGGAATCCATCCATCTACCGCCGGGTGTCTTCCCTTCCCCACTTACCGAAGGTCAGCCTCAACTGCTAGTATTCATGCCCTCCCCAGGTTCATGTATCCAGGAATCCATCCGTTCGCTCCCGGATGTCTCCCCATCCCCACTTACCAAAGGTCAGCCTCAACAACAACCTTCCCCAAGTTCATGTATCCAGGAATCCATCCGTTCGCTCCCGGATGTCTCCCTTTCCCCACTTACCTAAGGTCGGTGGTGCCTTTCCCGGATCAGTGTCTCCAGGATTCCACTTGTGTCACCTCAGGTGGACTCCCTTCCCCACTTCCCCAGAGTCAGCGGTTGCCACCCCCAGTGATCCTTGCTGGGTGGAAACTTGGTCTTGTCTAGCTGGTCTACGGTAGAGACTGTCAGGTGGGTGGAATTACTGGAGGTGACACACAGAAAACTGCGTCTAGTAATTACACCCACCAAGACAGCCACGACCGTACACCAGCTAGACGAGACCAAGCTGCCACACAGCTCAGCCACCCAGGAGAGGCTAATTAATTAAAATTTTGGAAATCCTTTTATGTTACACTATGAATTTTATACTGAGTAAAAGTTTTTTTTTACTTATTTTGCTGTTTAAAAGTATTTGAGTGTTTCATTTTATGTAGATGACTGCCCAATTGTTGACGAATTTGTCCACCTCCATCCAAACTGTATTAAATGTTACACTGTTTTCATTTTTATTTATTTATTCGTCTAGCATTTGACACTCAAAAGCTAACAAACGCACAAACATACACATATATAAGTATTTTCACATACATTTACACGTTTCAATACACGCATCTTACGCATACACCGTTGCACATACTCTTGCATGCATAAAATCACACACAGAATCCCATGTATTACAAATAAGCAAACATGGAAACAACAATGCACACAATTCTCTCCTCTCACTCTAACATGTATGACGTCACACATACATATAAAATCTCACTCCAAACCCCATGCCATGAACATTCATGCATACATTCATGTGTACACATTCTCAAAGACACACCTGTACTCGCCCAAATGGTGGTTAAATTAAACAATGTAGTAGAGGAAATATAAGGAAAATAAGGAAATATTTATGAACTTCAATATTCAGAATATATAAGACAAAGAATGTTGGTTTACAGTATTTTAACGACATTCTTTGTGAAACATGTGAATATATAAAGATGGACAAGTTTGAGACACTAGTGGAGGACTGTGTGTCATGTGTACATGTTATTATGTATGAATGAATATTATTGTGTATGTGTGTCATGTGTACATGTTATTATGTATAAGAAGAAGAAGAAGAACATAAGAAAGAAGGAACACTGCAGCAGGCCTACTGGCCCATGCGAGGCAGGTCCAAATCTCCCACCGGCTTAAGCCAATGCCCCGACCCAGCCAGGTCAGGTTACATTCACTTAAGGAAGGAGCACGGCATCTGACCTAGTAGCACAAACTAGTCAGGTCCAACTCACACTCACCCGCACCCACTCATATATTTATCTAGCCTATTTTTAAAACTACACAACGTTTTAGCCTCTATAACTGTACTCGGGAGTTTGTTCCACTCATCGACAACTCTATTACCAAACCAATGCTTTCCTATATCCTTCCTGAATCTGAATTTATCCAACTTAAAGCCATTGCTGCGAGTCCTGTCAATACTAGATATTTTTAGCACGCTATTTACATCACCTTTATTTATTCCTGTTTTCCATTTATACACCTCAATCATATCCCCCCTAATTCTACGCCTTTCTAGAGAGTGCAGATTCAGGGCCCTCAGTCTATCCTCATAGGGAAGATTTCTGATACATGGAATCAACTTAGTCATCCTCCTTTGTACGTTTTCCAGAGCATTTATATCCATTCTGTAATACGGTGACCAAAACTGTGCAGCATAATCTAGATGAGGCCTAACCAAGGATATATAGAGTTGAAGAACAACCTGAGGACTCCTATTATTTATGCTTCTTGATATGAAGCCAAGGATTCTGTTCGCTTTATTGCGAACACTTATGCACTGCTGTCTTATGCACTGCTAACCAGAACTCCTAAATCCTTTTCGCAATCAGTAGTATTAAGATCTACATTATTTAGTTTATATGTGGCATGGTTATTGTCCTGTCCAATATTTAGAACTTTGCATTTATCTATATTAAACTGCATCTGCCACTTCTCCGACCACTGCATCAGTCTATTCAAATCTTCCTGGAGTGCTCTAATGTCCTCATTTGAATGAATTGGACGGCCTATTTTGGTGTCATCGGCAAACTTGCTTATGTCGCTATTTATTCCCTCATCTATGTCGTTTATGTAGATTGTGAACAACAAGGGGCCCAATACTGACCCCTGTGGAACACCGCTTGTGACACTTCCCCACTCTGATTTCTCTCCATTTATGCAAACTCTCTGCTGCCTATTTGTCAACCATGCCTCTATCCAGGAAAAAAATTCTCCTATTCCGTGTGCCTTAATTTTCCTCAATAGTCTCTGATGTGGGACTCTATCAAAAGCCTTACTGAAGTCCATATACACAACATCATATTCATTACCATGATCTACCTCCTCAAATACCTTAGTGAAAAAGTTATTAAATTTGTAAGGCAGGAACGCCCTTTTGTAAAACCGTGCTGAGATTCATTGATTAATTTATGCTTTTCAAGATGGCTACGAATTGCCTCGGCTATTATTGATTCCATAAATTTTCCCACTATGGAGGTTAGGCTTATTGGTCTATAGTTCGAAGCTAAGGACCTGTCTCCTGCTTTGAAATAGGTATTACATTTGCAATTTTCCACTTATCTGGCACCATGCCAGTTTGCAGTGATATGTTGAAAAGATTAGCCATAGGTTTGCTAAGCTCCTCTTTACATTCCTTTAGAACCCTTGCATACAGTTCATCAGGGCCTGGGGATTTGTTAGGTTTTAATTTATCTATTTGTCTAAGGACCATGTCACTTGTGACCCTAATCATGCATAGTTTACTATCATCCTGTTCTACATAATTTATTATTTCTGGAATATCGCTGGTATCTTCCTGTGTAAAAACTGAGAGGAAGTAAGTGTTAAAAATTCTACACATTTCCTTATCACTGACGGTGAGCTGACCTGAGTAACTTTTGAGTGGGCCTATCTTGTCCCTAATCTTACTTCTGTATACCTGAAAAAAATCCTTTTGGGTTAGTCTTCGATTCTCTTGCAACTTTAACCTCATAGTCTCTTTTTGCTTTTCGTATTCCCTTTTTTATTTCTCTCTTTAACTGAATATATTGATTACTTAATTGCCCCTCTCCTCTTTTGATTCGCCTATATATGCCTCTCTTTTGACCAATGAGATGTTTTAATCTATTGTTCATCCATTTAGGATCATTTTTGTTTGATCTGATTTCCCTATTAGGAACATAAGTTGTCTGAGCAGCTAGAACTATTCTCTGGAAAACGTCATATTGGCAATCACCACCTACCTGACCCACTGTCAGGTCATTCCAGTTCAGCCTACCCAGGTAATTTTTCAGTCCTACAAAATCAGCTAGGCGGAAGTCAGGGACAGAGACTTGATTGTCATTATTAGGGTAATTCCATGATATATTAAAACTGAGTGATTTGTGATCACTTTCCCCAAGCTCATCATTAACCTCAAGATTATTAACTAGCGATTCCCTGCTGGCAAGAACCAAGTCTAGGAGGTTATTTCCTCTAGTTGGTTCTGTCACCAACTGTTTCAAAAAACAATCCTGAATCGTATCAAGAAAGTCACTTGACTCTAAATTTCCTG
The DNA here is from genome assembly GCA_009830355.1 of Cherax destructor. NCBI lineage: Eukaryota > Metazoa > Arthropoda > Malacostraca > Decapoda > Parastacidae > Cherax > Cherax destructor. Next base: position 23,154 of record WNWK01027417.1, read on the forward strand.
TCAAATTGCTCCAGTCAATTTGTCTAAAGTTGAAATCTCCCATTAGCACAACATTTTCATATGTAGATGCCTTACGAATTTCATCCCATAGAAGTTTACTGCACTCCCTATCAAGATTTGGGGGCCTGTAAATCACACCCAAGATAAGTTTTACACGGCCCTCAAGAAGCTGTAACCAAACAGATTCAGTGGCTGACGCTTCTAATTTTATATCTTGTCTAACACAACAATTTAAATTGTCTCTGACATACATCGCTACTCCACCACCCTTCCTGTTGACCCTATCAGTGTGGAATAATTTATAGCCTTGTATGTGACATTCAGAAGGCAACTCTCTATCTTTCAGATTGAGCCAGGTCTCTGTTATAGCAATAATATCTATGTTTCCTGCACTTGCAATTAATCTTAACTCATCTATCTTATTTCTTACACTCCTGCTATTAGTATAGTAAACCTTAAGGAGCTAGTCTCTTGTTTCCCTCTGCTGTCTCCCTTTGTTTGCTGACCTGATCCATTGTATTTATTTATAACTTTATGATGCATTTCTTTTATACACTTACTGTTTTCAGCCCTAGTGTTGCTAACTGACTGTTTCCCACACACACTCATACCTCTATCTTCTATCAGTTTAAAATCCTAGGCATGTCAGCAATGGCCCTCTCGATCGAGTTGGCAAGTGCTTCCACCCCTGTACCAGAGAGATGTACCCCATCCCTTGCATACATATCATGTTTGCCATAAACGTTGTCCCAGTTGTCAATGAATGGGATTGCAAGTTCCTTGTAGTATCTGTCATTTCCACCAGCACTGAGACAGATAATGGGCTTGTTCCCATTACCTGACATGATATTATCCAACCTGTTGACTATGTCTCCAACACCAGCTCCAGGGAAGCACACCCTCTCTCTCACCTTTTATTCCTATTACAGAAAACACGGTCCATATATCTTACCTGTGAGTCACCTACCACAAGAATTCGCTTACCTCTATTAGCAGGGGAAGTAGTACCTTTACCTTCACTTGGGGAAGTAGTACCCTTACCTTCACTTGGGGAAGTAGTACCTTTACCTTCACTGGCCACTGGAGTACACTCATCCTGAAGAACAGAGAAGCGATTTCCTACCTTCAAGTCTTCTCTCTTAACCTTCCTTATTTTGATGTTCCTGCCATTACTGGGAACCACTCGCCATTTGTAGCAGGTGCTGGACTGCACCTCACTCCTGGTAGCCTTTTCTTCCTTCCCCCCTTCACCCTCCTCGCAGGGAGTGGCAGACTGCACCTCACTACTGGTATACCTATTCCCCTCCAGAACTGCAGCCACCTCACCCTCTCTTCCAAAACCATTGAGGTGAACCTTCAGCCTCCTAATTTCCTCCTGGAGAAGCAGGACCTCACTCTCACTTCCAAACCCATTGAGGTGAACCTTCAGCCTCCTAAATTCCTCCTGGAGAAGCAGGACCTCCTCCTTCAGCACTCCAACCTCACGTTTTAAAACACTGCAGCAGCTAGCCATGATTAACCCTCACACAAATTCCCAAAGCACTCAGGGACTGCGACCACTCGTGACCACTGACCACTGAATGTAATGCTTATGTTATTGTGTATATGTGTCATGTGTACATGTTGCTGTGTGTTGATGAATGTCATGTGTACATGTTGTGTGTTGATGAATGTCATGCGTACATGTTATTATGTATGAGTATAATGTTTACGTATTGTGTATGAGTGTCACGTGTACATGCTATTGTGTATGGTTGAGTGTCATGTGTACGTATGATTGTGTATGTCTTAGTGAAATGTTTTGGTATTGTTGTGTGTGGATGAGTGTCAAATGCAAATCTCTAAATCTCCTGTAACAAATTTATAATTAATAATCTGAGTTTCTCGTGTTTCGTAAATGAAATTGCAGGTCGTAAATGGAATCAATTGCAAATCATGCATATATACATACATGCGCCACATGTATATATATATATATATATATATATATATATATATATATATATATATATATATATATATATATATATATATATATATATATATATATATATATATGTCGTGCCAAAATTTGGTAAAACTGGTCAATTAGCAAAAACTCATCTAAAATTAAGGCCTTTCCCAAAATTTTCTCTTATACTTTAAAAATATATTTTTCATTTATGTTAAATGTAAATTTTTAATTTTGTACCAAAAAAACTTTGAAAACCCCACCTAACCTTATTACAACAAGCGCAATTTAATTTGGCCCCAACCCAACTTTAAAAATACTTTAAAATACGTTAACATTAATTTAATAATAAACAAACACAATGAAATATATTTTTTTTTTGTATTTCTGAATGATTTTTTAAATTATTGCATACACAAATTTTCATTTGTCTTATATGGCAAGGTGACATTGCTATTTAAAGAAAATTTAAATTTTTCCTAATCGGCACGACAAAAAAAAAAAAAAATATATATATATATATATATATATATATATATATATATATATATATATATATATATATATATATATATTCGTGCCGATTGGTAAAAAAGTCAATTAAAGAACCATCTAAAATTAAGTCCTTTCTAAAAAATTTTTTCTTTCGTTTAAAGATATATTTTTTTCATTTATGCTAATGTAAAAATTTTTAATTTTGTACCAAAGAAACTTTGAAAACCTACCTAACCTTATTACAACAAGCGCAATTTTTAAATTTTGCCCAACCCCACTAAATATATTTTAGATACGTTAACATTAATTTAATAATAAACGAACACAATGAAATATAATTTTTTTTGTTAGGTTCAGAATGATTTTTGGAAAATTTTTCATCCCAAAATTTTTGCTTGTCTTATTGGGAAGGAAAGACGGTTCTATTTTAAACCAAAATCACAAGTTTTTTCCTAATTGGCACGACAAAATACCTTTTTTGTCTTTTTTACCAAAAAACAGTGAATCCCCCACGTCTTTAAGACCACGGTGACATCACACAACATTATCTAGACCCGGTTTTTTGGGGAAATATTTGCTTTCTTATATTTTATCAATTCAACATTAAACTATCCCAAAATTCCTAAGATTAAAAACATTTTAACTCTTTTAACATCTCTCATTTAAAACTTTTTTCCCAAAACCCATAAATGCACCCAGGTTCGGCTTTTTCCCTT